>PVIR01013164.1:0-18151 GCA_004026965.1 Petromus typicus
AAGAAATGCTGGGAGGCGGAGGAAACCGAGGCTACAGGAATGTGACTTCCTGAAGGGCTCTGTATTGTGTCAGGACCTGCTGGGGGTTCATGAAGGTGGGGCCCTGTGTACTATGTGACTCTAAGAACACTCTCCCAGAGAAAACTCCTAAGTGCTTCCTTGCTTAATCTGTTCAGTGTGCAGAGGGCAACTAGGGAACCTATCACGGGTTCACGGGCTTGGCAACGAAGCTAGGAGCTGTGTGTATCTGTGCAGCTGTGAGTGATTGGTCTGTGGTGGTTACTCCCGGCTGCTTCCTTTGCTGGGCTCCGAGGCAGGGAGAGGAGTAGGGCAGCTCTAAGGAAGGTTTTTGCAACTTCCCTCCCGTAGAGGTTCAGGGGAGACCAAACCTGATACCCTACTTCTCAGCCCCTGAATTCCCAGTGGAATACAGCTGGGTGTTCCTGGGCAGAACCTTCCTCACTGTCAGAAAGCTCTGAGGCCGCGGTACTAACAGGTCCTCTTCTCACTTCCTCCTCTTGTTGCTATGAGCAAGAAAGAAGAGCTGAAGACACGCGTCACTAGCCTTGCTTCCTGCAGAGAGCAGTAGCTCTCTGGGCCCCAGCTCTCCCTAGGACAGCAAGCGTTCGGTATGTCAGATCACTCAGCAGTGACATCACGCCGATGCTGCACGTCTGCTTTCCATTTTGGTACAGTGAACACATCAAAGAAACAGCATGAAGGAGCCATACCAGAAGATCTTGAGAGGGGTCCTTTGGCCAGTATGAACCCTGCTTTTCCTGTCTGTGACTCATGAGCCAGGTCTTAATATGAGGGTTACATCTCCCAGTGACTCTTGGACAAAGGCAGGCCATTGTCTACTTCCTGCAGGGCCATCCAGAGTTCTGTGAGCTAGCAGACCTCAGGCTTAGGGAGCATGTACCACCGGAAGCCAGCGAACAGAGCATTTATGTCCAGAAATAGACCGATCAGACGCGACCACACGAGAGGCGCGTGCCAATCCAGGGGAACCTGTGCCTTGGGAACCTGCCCCAAATATGAGGCCAGGATTTATGTACTATGTGACTCTAGGAGTGGAGGCAGAACCTAATGACTCTAGGGGGCCAGGAGCCCTTATTAGCCTTGAGCTCCATATCCCCTTGCTGATCTCTGGTCTATCTGCCTCTCTACATTCATAAGCCTCAGCCCTCACAGTGTCTGTGGATGACCTGCAGCCCCCAAAAGGTGTCCCCCATACTGCCTCATGTTTAAGCTTTGTACCTTTCATTATATGCAAATAATATCTAAAATAACCTTAAATAAATATTAAACTCTAGTTAACGATATGCTAAAGCCACTAGCAGGAAGTATACTGAAATTTTCCACATTAAAATTCAATAAAAAGATAAGAAAGATGGACAGAGAAATGGACAGAGTGATGGATCTGAGATAAAGCCAAGGGAGTGATAGAGTAGTCATAAATACAGGTTGTTTGTTGATGTGACTTGTGCAGTTCTTTCAGTTTCTAGTTTAGATTATTTTATAAATGTGATGTTGTGTGCCTCACCGTTCTATATCGCTATCTAGAGAGGCATCAGGAGCTCTGCTGATGGTGCCTTTGGTGTCTTTGTTGTTGAGTTGTGGGACAACTTTGCATTTTCTAGATGTTGATCCCTTTATCAGTTCCTTACTAGATATGTATATAATATATAAATATTTTCTCTCGGGCCAGGGATTTAGCTCAGTAGTTCCAGCACCTGCCTTGGAAGCGCAAGGTCCCAGGCTCAAGTCATGGAAACCACATACAACAATGCCAGGCGTGGTGGCTGACGCTTGTAATCCCAGCACTTGGGAGGCAGAGGCAGGAGGATTTCTGAGTTAGAGGCTGAGCTCAGGATCAGCCTGAACTACAAAGTGAGAGCCTGTCTCAAAAAATTTTAAAAAATCTTCTTCTCTCATTCTGTGGGTTGCCTTTTTATTATGTCAATAGGTGTTTTCTTTGCTCCTCCTTATTCTTTTATTTGGTTTTGTTTTGTTTTTGTTTTAAGGAGTTTTTTTTGAGACAGGGTCTCGCTTTGTAGTTCAGACTCGTCCTGAACTCAGCCTCAATCTCAGCAGTCCTCCTTGTGATATGTGGTACTGATTGGGGGTGGGCATAAGTCACCATACCTGGTTTTGTTGTATGTGGTTACCAGGAGTTGAACCCTGGCCCTTATACTTGCAAGGCAGGTGCTGGAACCACCGAGCTAAATCCCTAGCCCATGCTCCTCCTTATTCTAGTCTTTCTTCCTCCTCCTCCTTCTCATTCATCCTCCTGTATGGGGATTGGACCTAGAACTTTTGCATTAAGCTCCATCCAAGTCCTTTTCAGTTTCTGAGTTAAGGTCCTGCTAAATTGCCCAAGCTGGGCTCAAACTCACTATCTTCCTACCTCGGCCTCAAAAGTTTTGGAATTACAGGTATGCATCACTACATCTGGCCAGAAAGGTAGTTTTAAGTAAACATCTAACCTTTCCACTGCCACCTTCCAAAGCCCCTGGATGGCATCTGGAGACCCCAGGAAGCTTAGCAGGATCTGCATGCCCTCTGGTCCTGGCTTGTGGCACCTAGTTGTGCTAGACTCGGCTCTAAAGCTTCATTTTCCCTCTTTGGAGATACGCAACTCAGGCCCACTTTCTCCTATTCCTCTTCAGCCCTGACTCTGGCATGACTCTGTGCCCACTGTGTGGTCCCTGGTAGAATGGCCATCTCTGCGCTGGCCTGCAGGCCTCATTCCTGCTTATTTGTCCACATCTAAGACAATTTCTGGCTTAGTGCTAAGATTCAAAAGGCATCTGTGGGTTGGGCATGGTGGCATATATCTGTAATCCCAGAACTGGGGAGGCTGAAACAGGAGGATTGCCTCGAGTTCAAGGCCAGACTGAACTACATATCAAGATCCTGCTCAAAAAAAAAAAAGCATTATGGAGAGGGTAAAGGTTGAGAATAGGGAAAGAGCCACCCTCTTGGCATGTCCAGGCCAAGGACTTGGGGGAAAAAACAGTAGGAATAGCAAAGCGAGCCTGAGATTTCTTGTTGGTTGCCTCTCCCAGTCTCCGGCTTTCTCTCTGTCACACCTTTTCCTGTCTTCCCCTCTCTTCCTATTTCCACTTTACTTCTCTTTTTCTCTTTCATCTTTACTTGATTCTCTCTTCATTGTTTCCTTTGAGTTTTAGGAGTAAAATTTCATACCTTCTGTCCTGCGTTAATGGCACATGCATTCTCAGCTGAATGTGGGGCTCTACTTCATAGCAGGAATGTGGCACTCCACACTGGCACCTCCAGTCACAAAACAGCTCCTGCTCTTGCACAGCTGCCTCTTCCTCATGTCCCTGGTGACCCTACTGCAGTGGTCCAAACAGGGGAGGGCTGTCTCCTGGAGCACAGTAGCCCAGGGAGCATGCACCGGCAGAGGGCTCACTGAAGTTTGGGGGGCACTTCTCTATGGGCTAAGAGTTTGCTTGGGTCCATGTGGCTACTATAAGGCCAACTGCCTAAAGACTAAACCTACAGTGGGCAAAAGAGTTCCCCAGAGGCTGGCACATGGAGGCCTACCTCTATGCATTTTATTTGGGGCATATGGGTAGATACCTCCTTCTGGGCACAGTGCACTGCAGATCCCATGTCCTAACACTTGTCCTCATTCTTGTTTGGCTCAAGAAACAGTGTGGCCAGGAGAGGGCAAGGCTGCTGGCTATAGCTGAGGAATCCATGCTGAATTCACAGCACCACTCCTGCGCCATCTGGTGCTCTGGCCTTTGGTAGAAGAGAAGGGATTCAAGCTATAGTGGAGAGGCTCAGAACCACTGTGTTGACTCTCTGCCTTCCCCCAACATCCACCCTGGTGGCTCCTAGTCTTAAGACTCATGCTTGGGCTGGGGAGTTACCTCAGTGGTCTTGAAAGCAAAAGGACCTGGGTTCGCTCCCGGTAACCACATACAATACTGGGCGTGGAGACTCACACCCAGCAGCAACCAGTACCACATACCACAGTGCCGGGCGTGGTGGCTCACGCCTGTAATCCCAGCACTCGGGAGGCAGAGGCAGGAGGATTGCTGTGATATGAGTTTGAGGCTGAGCTCAGGGCCAGCCTGAACTACAAAGCAAGACCCTGTCTCAAACAAACAAACAAACAAACAAAAAACCTCAGGCTTACCATTGAGGTAGAAGCTAGAGAAAATCCAAACCTTGGAACAGGCAAGGGAGAACTGTGCTTGTGCTCTCTCTCTCTTTCTCTCTCTCATTTTTTCTGTCTTTCTGTCCTTCTCATCACCTGTCTGTCTGTGTCTCTCTTACTTTCTGTTGTGGTACTGGAGATTGACTCCAGGGCCCTTACACTGATCAACATCCTGAGCTCCCCTTCCCCTTATTTTTTTGAAATGTTGTGTTACTCTGTCCCTAACTTGCCCAGGCTGGGCTCACACAGTCCTCCGTTGTCAGCTTCTCAGAGTACTGTGCTAGTTTTCTCAGAAGGACTTATGAAGAGGTCTACCTAGAGCAAGGAAGGTGGGACAGATGAGCTGCTCAATGGTAGGCTGGGGAGTGGTGGCCTTGCTTTCCTCCCTGGGGCAGAGGGTGAGCCTCTCTTTGGGTAGTGCTCTGGGAGCACTCTGCCGATCTGACTGGAAGCCTGGGCATGCGAGCGACCCTGCCTCTCCCAGCACTCTCTGATGTGATGCCGCTGAGAGCACCATACACTCATGTAGACAAGGTACAGCCAGGGTGCGATGCAGGGGCTTCTCTGAGTGAAACTGGCCATGCTACCCGAGGGCACTGCTCACAGCCTCACCGCCCAACCCACTTGCTTTCCTATCCTCTGTTCGGCCAGCACATGCCCACGCCTTGTCTCCTATCCCCAGCTACCAGAATAGAGGCCTAACAATGGCTGCCAAGGCCTCTTTCCTGGTACAGAAAGGGTCGGCCAACTGGAATGCAAGTTGCTGATGGTTGTAAAGGTAGACTCACAGGCCTGAGCATGCATTAGGCACCAATAAAGCTGCAGCGGTCTGCACTCCTCCTCCTCCCGCATGAGTCTGACATTCAGAAACTTTCTAATATTTGTGCAAAACCCACATCTAGGAAGAGAGGAGGAGAGCCATTTTTCTCTCTCCTTTCTACTATGGACACTGAATACTAGCACATCTGGTACCCTGGTGTCCCTGCATTGTCTGAGAGCAGCTCTTCTGTAGGTAGTGGGAGATATTCAAACACTAAAAAGAAACTCCTTGCTCTTTTGCCATAGTTTCAAAAAGATGAAATTATCTACCTTCTCTTATTTACAAGAACTGGGAAGATCCCGGTAGAGAGCCTACTTTAGCTGTTTGCTCCAAAGCAGCTTCAGTGTGAGTGGGAGCCCATAGGAGAAAACCAGATACCCAGTTAGTATTCCTGGGTCCCCTATTCCTTTGCTGCAAAATGATCCAGGACATGCCAGGCTTCCTGAGATGCAGGCCTCTGAGCCACACAGGGAAGGGCACAAGAGCAAGCACCATGTTTGTGAGCACAGCTGCCAGCCAGCATTCCCTTGGGGCCAGTAGGAGGAGCTCAGGGGCCCAAGCAAAACAGCACAGATTCCAGATCCCCGAAGCTGCTTCTAGCTGGCGGAGCCAGTTGTTTGACCTGTGTGTGGAATGGCCGTTATAGTCATATTGGGGCCCAGTGCAGGAGGCCTCAAAGTCAAAGTCCAGGGCTGGGTCATCTCCAGACCTGATCTGCTCTTTTTGTGCCCCTACTAAAGTAACATGACCTTGACAGATGGCATGTGACATAAAAACAAAACCTGGTAGGCCGGGAGTTAGCTCAGTGGTTCTGGCGCCTGTCTTGCAAGCGCAAGGACCTGGGTTCTATTCCCCGGTAACCATATACCATACTGGGCATGGAGACTCAGCCCAGCAGCAACCAGCACCACATACCACAGTGCCGGGCATGGTGGCTCACGCCTGTAATCCCAGCACTCAGGAGGAAAAGGCAGGAGGATTGCTGTGATGTGAGTTTGAGGCTGAGCTCGGGGCCAGCCTGAACCACAAAGTGAGATCCTGTCTCAAAAAAACCTAAAAAAAACCTGGTAATGCCAAATTCTAGCCCTCTTCTTTGCTCCTTGGCCCCATATAGTCATTAGCACATGATCCTATCTGACTCTTTTTTTTTTTTTTTTAGGTTTTTTTGAGACAGGGTCTCGCTTTGTGGTTCAGGCTGGCCCTGAGCTCAGCCTCCAACTCACATCACAGCAATCCTTCTTCCTCTGCCTCCTGAGTGCTGGGATTACAGGCGTGAGCCACCATGCCCCGCACTGTGGTATGTGGTGCTGATTGCTGCTGGGCGTGAGTCTCCACACCCAGTATTGTTATGTGGTTACCGGGGAATCGAACCCCGGCCCTTGCTCTTGCAAGACAGGCGCCGGAACCACTGAGCTAACTCCCCGGCCCCAGCTAGCAGACTCTTAAGTCACATATCAACCAATGATCCTCTACTTGTGAAAAATGTTTTCTTTTCTACGGTCACATAGCCACAGGCCCCAGAGAGTCCCTGAAACCTTCCAAGTCAGATGTGTAGCCCTATTCTTCTTTGGGACTTCTAGGTCCCTCCATCTGTCAAGTGGGAAGCAACGCATCCAGATGACACACCCTGAGCCCAGGAACCAGGCTTCGAGACTCCTCAGCCAGGGTCAGGACCATCTTCCAGTTACACCCAAACAGGACCCCTGTGAAGATTCTTCCCTGTGGCTAGTGTCTGCAGAACTCCCTTTTCTGTTCCAATTGGGCTGCTTCTGGGATGTAACTGAAATGGAAGTGAGTGGTACAACTGAGTTTCCTGGGAAAAGGAATTTTTCCTGACCCTTTACCACTCAGAAGCCTGACTTCAGAATCAGCCTCTTACCTACAAGCAGAATCTCAGGCCAGGAGGAGTCAGCCCAGAGAGAGAAGGCCAACGCTAGAGAAGTCTTCTTGGTTTATAATATCAGTTATAAATATCCAAAAGAGATGTAGTCTTCCAGGACAGCTCTAACAGAGCAGGTGTGAAGAAAACCTGCAAACTTATTTTCTCAACACAAGGATGCATGACTAGGGAGGTAAATGTGCTCTTAGCAAAGTGGCAAAGGGCAACTGCACTGGCTTAAAGATTATGTCCTGCCAGTTCTCAGGAAAATATATGAAAATATGTTAGGTTTCCTTGACAAGAATCAGACTGAGAGCTGACTCTGGAGATTTTGGAAGCATAGGTTATCCACCAGGCATGAACGTGCAGAATGGTCTAAGTCAGCATTTCCCAAACTGGATGCCATGAACAACAGCCATAACATGCTCCAGTGAAACCAAATCTGGGAAAGGCTGCCAACAACAACTCTGTCTTGGAGCTTCTGACATTCCTGAGGATGCAAAAAGCCTTAAGAAATCTCACAGCAGGAACCACTTCATAGGCCAGCTGATTCTGGTAATCTTAACATTCAGAAGGCTGAGGCAGGAAGACCACTGTTATCCCAGTGGAGCAAGAGGACAACAAGGCCAGTCTGAACTACATAGTAGGACTGTCTGAGAAATAAACAAATATTTTGCCAGGGATGTAACTCAGTGCTAGCATGCTTGCCTGGCAAATGCAGGATCCTGAGTTTGATAGTACCCAGATAGATGGATAGATAGATAGGAACCATTTTATTTGTCTAATCTAACATATGTTTGAAATACTTTGCCAAGAGGCCTGCTCTTCACCAAAAATTGAATGTGCATTAAGTTTGGGCCCACTTTCCTCCTGGCCCCGAGCCTCAGCTTCCTCCTAGCACCATGAAACAGATGGACTGAGTGTCCCTGAGGTCCTCCTACACTGCTGATTTTTCCAGGCACAGCCAAAGGCTGGCTCCCTTCCTGCCTTGTTGAAGGGTCTGGACATGGGGGAGCCTGAAGGGAGAGGCTGGGCATTGTAAGGGCTGGGCCTTCATTGGGAAACCAGTGCCAGTCTGTGCAATCCATCCATCCTACTAGAGACTGAAACACATACGAACATCTCAAAGAGTCTGGGGCCCAAAGGAGCAAGGCCAGCACAAGGAAGGATCCTCACAGGGAACAGGGCACAGGGCCATGGCATCTGCCAAACCTCCTGTTCCTTTGAGACGTGGTGCTTCTGGCTTCCCACTAATGGAAACACAAGCTTGCTTCCCTGGTCTCAGTCACACTGTGCTCAGTACTGAGCAGCAGACACTTACCTAACTGAGCAGAGCAGGATGGGCCTGTTTCTAATCACAGATGCAACGGTCACGAGCATGCACGCCTCCTCAGGAAGCCTCCACACTCCAGGAGTGACTCCAAATGCTCTGAGTCATCGCCCCACACTGACAGCTCCTTCCTTGGAATCTCACACTTACCTCCTGCAAACCACACGTCCCACACCCACAGCACCTCATGGCATATATAGACTCTGACCTGTGAATAGTTATTCTCACTCAGCCCCCTCCCACATGGTCCAAACTGCTCCAGCTGCTGATAATCTCAGGCGCACTGAGGCCCACGCTTATCACCAGCCACTCTCCATGTCCAGAACAGTGCAGGGAGAACAGACTGCTGTGAGTTACCCCAGAGGAGCAAGAGGACAAGCCTAGGTAGTTAATTTCAAAGGAATGACCCTGGCTACCCAATACATGGGGGCTCCCAGCCAGGGTGCCAGAGAACCTTCAGACCCATGCGGAGGCATCTGACAGCAATGCAGAACATCTGAACAAAGCGAGGATGGCACTGGGAACCTGGAATCCTTTGAAGTGGGATGGGGGAGAGGCCAAACTCATAGAAATGGTTCTATAGTAGCTTTTTTTTGTTGTTCCGAGAATCAAACTGAGGACCTTGCACTTGCCGGGCAGGCGTAGCTCTACTGAGCTAAATCCCTGACCTACAGTAGACTTTGTGAGTGTTTCGCTGCCAAGCTGAGTCTCCACTTATTCAAGGTCATCTCTCCGAGGATCAGTAGCTTGGCCCACCACTCCAGCCCCCCAACTAACTGGAACAGGAGCCCGGAAGAGGAGTTTCCTATTGTCAAGGGGAGAGGCAGGCCCAGGACCTAAAAAACTTGCCTTCCTTTGGACTCCAGCTGCTCATATCCTCTCCAAATGAGTAATCATTGAGAGAAGTTGTCCATAAGATTGTCAATGGCTTCTCCAAAGCCATTCTTCCAGGCCAAACTTGGATAGGTAAGAAGGTATGTCCTACTCTGGGACTCTGCCCAAGCTGTTAGGGTTGAGGAATCCTTCAGGAAATCTGTGACCAGCCCTTTTTCTCTGCTGCCACATCTTGGAGCCGAATCCCCCTACCCCCACCCCAAATCAGGAAGATACAGATGCTGGAGGCTGAGGGGAATGACCAGGAAAAGAGGTGGTGAAGAAGGGAAAGGGACTAGGGAGCAGGTAATGAGGAAGTGAATAGGTGGGAAGCCTGTGCAGAGCGTGGTTACCTGGGTGAGATGAGGGTTGGGGTTGAACCCACACTGGTTGCAGACCTTGTTGTGACACTGGGTGCAGGTGTTGAAGTTTGGCTGGCTGGGGGTTGACGTGAGGTCCGAGGTCTTGCATATGGGACACAGGGTGCTGCTGGGAAGAGGGGCGATCTGGGGGACGGAGTAAGGTGATGTTGGGGTGCTGCCTCTGTCCGGTGACACAGAGGGGGACCGCCCTGATCTCTGTGTCCTGCTGTCTACCTGCAGCGTCCTTCGGGGACCATCAGCCTCCTGGCCTGCTGGCCCTTGGGCCCTGGTTTCCCGGGGGCTCTCACGGCCAGGAGCAGTAGCAGAAGCTTGCTTCTGAGTTGAGGAGGCTGCTCTCTGGCTACCCAGGGGCTCCTTGGGGTCCAGTCTCCGGGAAACACTGAAATGACATTGAAAATGAATGTGTTAGAAACATACCTTAAAGAAGCAGCCTGTGAGATCTCCGGCAAGCTAGGTGACCCTTCACTATCCTCTTTCTCCTGCCCAATAACATCCTCACAGCTACCACTTGCTGTACCCTGTGCTGAGTCCTGGCGCAATCTTCCACTTCAACTCTCCATGCCAGGCAGAACCCTGGACAGACCATTTACTCCCCACAAAAAGAGCAGATTCAGATCCCTTAGGTCTGGGATGAAGTCTACATTTTTAAGAGGCTCCAAGATGATGCCAATATTCTGGTCTATTCACATAGGAACTTTCCTTCTGTGACCCTCCAGTGAGCCCGATGCCAGCCCAAGTTTAGCTAGATGGGATGAAGTTCTGTATTTCTACTAGCACAAGGCTGGGTGTGTTCCAAGACACAGCCCTCGAGAAGCCACTGAAGAAGGCCCAATGTGCCTGCCCACCACATCCACCCCAAGCTGGCCTGGCAATAGAGAAGCCAGCAGAGTTTGGTAAAGGGGAAACCTTCAGGCTGAAATTCAGTCCTCTAGATTCCTTCTTCTTTGACCCAAATTAAGTTTACTTCTGCCAATTTGCTCTTTTTCAATTTGAAAGAGCCTGATAAACGACAAACACTCTTCCATGTACACAATGACTTTTTTTTTCTTTCAGTACTAGGGACTGAATTGAGGGAATGCTGAACTATACCCCCAGTCTTTTTTATTTAGAGACAAGGTCTCATAAATTGCTTAGGCTGGGTTCCAACTTGGTATTCACCTGCCTGGCTATAGTAACTTTTAAATTCAATGTGCATTACAACATAGTATTTCTGGATACATTTTAACCAGATCCAAAGTGGACACTCAATTTGGATTTCCTGAATGAATGAACTATAAGTGCATCATGGGTAATGTAAAATGTGACTCAAAATGTTTTAGGGCTAAGGAAGTATGGTAAGAGCCTGACAAGGCATTGTCTTGGCTTGACTTACTGCAGGAGAGAGTTGCAGGGACAGTACCTGGGTTCTGAAGGGTTGGCTGGCCACACCTCAAACCCACTATCTAGAATGCTCTGCTAATAGTAATAGTCATGTTGACTGAGCCCTCACCATGACCTGCCTGTCACATATTAACTTCTTTATGCCCAACAGCAATTTCACAGTGTAGGATCCATTTTGCACATTTTACACACAAGGAAGCTACCACATGTATAAGTTTAACTTGCCAAGCTACTATGACATGCAAGTGATAGGCCTAGGATTCTAATATACAGACTCCAGTTCACACCCTTGACTACTGTCCTGCACTGCGATGCTAGGGTGGTACAGAATAACTGCATAGGGGAAAGAAGCACTGCAATTTGGCCTCTTCAGTTTCTTTTTTCAAAGTGCTGTTTAATGGATGCTTCCAAGAGGAGGTGTCTGGTTTGCTTGCTGCTGCATACTCAGGATCCAGCACCATGCTTGGAATTGAGTGAATACTCAATAAGTACATCTACATGAACAGAAAAATGTGAATAGTATAGTGAGCTTGCAGTGGGGCTGTGTTAGGGCAGTAGCATCATCAGTTTTGACCACTTGGAGCTTGCTCAGCAACAAGACTCACAGGAAAAAATTACTCCAATATCAGATATTCATTCATTCATTCATTTATTCATTCATTCAGGCTTCTGGTCATTCACAGACATTCACTAACCCTTGGACTAGTTCCAGGCCTGTGAAGGTCTAATTATAAAAGGATGCATATATCTTCATATCCTTATTTTTTCATCATATACATATATTCACTACAACAGCCTATTCAATATTTAATTAAAATAAAAAATTTAAAAAGTAAATCAGACAGGGATCCAATCATCTGGGAGCCTCCAGTCTAGAGAAGAAACAAAAGTCCAAACAAATTGCTGCAAGCATTACTGCTGATGTCCCAGGAAGGGCAGCAACCTCAGCCTGCCAGGGAGACACCACAGGAAGCCTGAAAGGTTGGCTGTTCTCCCTGCAGGGCGAAGTACTCGAGGCAGAGGGAGGAACGCACGCAGTGTCAGGGGTGTCAGTCCCTGCTTCACTGGGCAATGTGTGACAGAAGTCAGTTATTCTCAGCATCTGCATCAATTCCCACCAATAGTGTGCTGAGTTTTCTGAATTAATCAGAAAGCTCAAAGTTACAATGTGAAAGGCCAGGACAGTGGGGCCTCTGAAGTTTCCAGATAGGTGCTTGGGCTCTGTGTCAAGAAGATGGTGGAAAAAGGAACCCAGCAAAGATAAGACAATAGCCCACAACAGTCCCTGGGTGAGAGAGGGAAGGGACAATGAGCATTACGTTGAGTCACAGGGAAGAGTGCTCCTGTAAACTGAAGCGGGGAATTGTGGGAGAGAAGCCTGTTACAGGCTGAAGAGTGTAGTAACAAACCACAGGTTTGGGTTTGGTGGGGTTGAAGTATGGTCGGGAGTGAAAGACAAGGAGAGGGGTCATAATTTTATTTCCATTTGAGTAAGGGTAGATATTTCTTGGAGAGCTGAGGTTCAGGCACAGGTAATTCTCAGGAGTAGAGCTATCAGAGAAAAGTGATCCTAGAAAGTGTGGGAAGTAGAGGAGTCACCTGAGACCGAGCTGTCAGACAAAGAACAAAACACAATGACCCACAGGAGTGCCCATGAAGCAGAGTGCCCAACAGTGCCCCAGTCCTGATGAATCTACATATCTGAGGCTGAGGAGCTGCAGGAGAAGACTACACCCAAGAGGGCCACACACCATGCTCACTGTGCTGCCCAACACAGCCTACCACAGTGGACAGATGTCTGGACAGATTCCACAGAGGCAGGGAGGCAGGGGCAGGCTGAGAAGGGAGAAGGTCCTCTCAGGGGTACACAGAAAAGCCCTGCCAAAATATCGTTGCTGGGCAGAAGAAAAAGACAGAACCAGGAAAAATGGAAGGAGGTATTCATGGGCAGGACCCAGGCCTGTCCCAGAAAAACATGGCTGGTGGCTGGACCATCAGTGGGGAGAGGTGGTTATTTTGTTTCATTTTCAGTACCAAGAATCAAACTCAGGACCTTGTGATTAGCAGGCAGGCACAGTGCCACTGAGCTAAATCCCTGGCCCTACGGAGGGCTTTTGGGGCCAACCCTCTTCTCCATGGCCTCAGGGAGCCCTATAATTCGGGAGGTCTGGACGAGGATGGTGAGCAAGTCAGGGAATGGGACAAGGCTATACAGCAGAAAAGACACAGGAGATCAAGCAGAGGAGAGGGAAAGGACAGATTTTAAGAACTAACTGGAGGCCGAGGATTTAGTTCAGTGTTCCAGCACCTACCTTGTAAGCGCAAGGTCCTGAGTTTGATCCCCAGTTACCACATGTCACAATGCACCGTGCCCATCAACACTAAGTACCACACATCAAAATGCTGGACGTGGTGGCTCACATCTGTGCCCAGAACTCAGGAGAGGCTGAGATAGGAGGATCACCATGAGCTTGAAGCCAGCTTGGGCTACATAGTGAGTTCAAGGCCAGCCTGACTGACATACTGAGACCCTATCTCAAAAAAAAAAGAATTAAAGTCAAACAGTGGAAACTAAAAATACCATATCGAGAGATATTGTTTGAAAGACTAAGGATTAAACCCAGGGCCTTGTTCGTGCTATATATGCCCTTTACACAGGGTATATCCACTGCCCTTTTCCTAAATTTCTGTCTTGTCAAGTTCCCAGGCTGTTCTCCAACTTGTGATTCGCCTTCTTCAGCCTCCTGTATAGCTGAGATTACAAACTTGGGTCACAATGCTGGGTGAGATAAACATTTTTTAAAGATGGCCAAGAAAAGTAAAGGACATAGAAATTTCCTGATCTCTACCAGCTTTATTTCTTTTTAGCGTGCTCCAGAAGCCATGCTGACCTCATGCTGTTTTCCAAGGCAGGAAGGACACCTCTGGCCATAGGAGGACTGCTAGGGAGAACAAGGACAGCCAGGCTCCTCTGCACCAATCCTCAATGCCCTGTGGCCTTCTATTTCACACCATCACCATGAGCACGCCTAGGAGAAATAACGTGTGCTCATACTATGCTGTCAGAAGCTGGGCTGTCTGTCTTCTGTCAGAAATCTCAGGAAGGGCATGAGGCCAACAAGCTCTAGTGACTAAAAGATGCTCAGACACCGGGCACATCCATGAGGCAGAGCCATCAGGAGGGATGACAAGTGCAGGAGCTGCTCTGGTAGCTCCCTCTGGGAGGGTCTTCGAGGAGGGCAGCTGCTGGCTTCTACAGGGCAATATTTGGAGGCCCCACCACACTCATTGAAGGCTTGACAGAAAATAAGCCATCTTTGTTCACGAGGGGGTGGAAGATGGGAAAGGAAGAACACTGTTTAAGTTAGAGCGATTGGAAGGGCCCTGCTTTAAACAAGGTTTGGTAAGTTCATGGCTGACTTTCCTAAGGTGAGCAGCCATGCTGGCAGGTACTGTGGGAGATTCAGCCTTGGCCAATCTCTGGAAACCATACAAGAGAGGAAGTAAGTGCAACTTTCTCTAACCTCAGTTAACTGGTGGTGACTATCTGGAGGGCTGGGATTGGGAAGGGTCTATAACTTCACTAAGACAGTTGTTTGTTGAGTATTTCATATCTATTTTTCCCAGTCTCTCCTCAGAGGCCTCCCACTGGTCCCTTGCACATGCAAGCAGAGAACCAGAGCCTGTGGAATGGTGGTTGCCAGGGTCCAGATCCTGGGTCTTAGTTCTTCTCTCTTGGGAATGAGTGTCAAAATTCAGAAATTTTGGGCTTATGCCAGTTTTCACATAAGAAAACTTTTCCTGGACCAGGGATTTAGCTCAGTGGTTCTGGTGCCTGCCTTGCAAGCGCAAGGTCCCAAATTCAGTCTCCAGTAACCACATACAACAACGCCCACCAGCAAGCAGTACCACATACCACAGTGCTGGGAGTGGTGGCTCACGCTTGTAATCCTAGCACTCAGGAGGCAGAGGCAGGAGGATTGCTGAATTTCAGGCTGAGTTCAGGACCAGCCTGAACTACAAAGTGAGACCTTGTCTCAAAAAACTAAAAAAAAAGCAAACTTTTCCTTATTCACCTACCCTTCAGGACAGAAGCCTCTTACCTTCTTTGTTTGTGCCTCTTTCCTTTGGAATCATGTGCTCTGTTAATAAAAACAAATCTGTGTACCCAACATATGAATATCCACCAACTATACACTCTGAATGTACTGGTACAACTCTTCCTTCTGCTGAGCAAGGCGGCACATGCTATAATCCCAGCACTTGGACGCTGAGACAAGAGTATTACTACAAACTGGAGGCTAGCCTGTGCTTCATAGTGAGTTAAGGCCAGCCTGAACAATCTGGGGAGATCTTGTCTTAAAACAAAAACAAAAACAAATGAAAAAATCTCCTCCAAAGAAAGTTTCAAAGGATGAGCCAGAAACAGTTTTCATATTTTCTACCTTGTTCCCTCTCTTTTTCATCTCCTGACACATGTGCCCTAGCTAGGAGGAACTTCTTACTCTCTCAGTTCCCAACCTTTTTTTTTTTTTTGGTTTTGTTTGTTTATTTGTTTGCACAGTACTGGGGACGGAACTTAGGTCCTTGTGTTTGCAAGACAGAGACAGTTCCACTGAACTAAATCCCTGGCCCCTAATTACAAATCCTTATTGAGTCTCTCCTACCACTAGTCCTCCCCAAAAGTATACTCAGGTCAGTAACAGAAAGGCCCCAGGCTGCCAGGGACTGATCTCAGCAGACTTCCTCATTGCCTAAGTATTGAAAGAATCTGCTTTGCTGGACACAACAGCACCAAAGCTGACAACGCTCAGCCACAGCAACCAGAAGGAGCCTGTGATTAGAAGCTGGCACTGTGGGCTCAGAACTATGAGATACTGCCTCGAGCCAGGGGATGACTTGTCAGCTGAGGAGAGCAGGTGCCACCCACAGGATTTCTAGGCAGCATGGGGGTTATTCTACATGCACAGCTCCACAGCAGACCAATGTTTTTCTTTCTTAACTCTCTGGTCCCTTGAAGTTGTGGCTCTCCTCTGAGGGTGTTCCTAGGCAGACCCCGGAACCACTGAGCTAAATCCCCAGCCCTGGCCTCTGAGGGTGTTTCTAAGACCCAAAGACCCCAGAGTAACCCAGAAAACTAGCTCCTCCTTGGTACAAGGGGGGACAGAGTACCAGGTCAGCCTGGTGACAGGCCCCACAGATGTGTACTGCTGCACATAGGCATGCAGGTAACCATGCCCTTGAGCAGACAAACTCACATGAAAAGAAATTAATGTCACCACCTCTTCCCACTCTGAAGTGCCTCTAGGACTCTTCCTGTGAGCAAATGAGATCATGGAGATCTCAGGCATTGTTTGGGCTAATGAGGACACATTTAAGGCAGTGAATTCTATTGTCTGCTACTGCTGAAGGGTTCAGAGTGACTGGAGGTGGGTCAGCAGAGGAGAATGTGGCCAAAGGGCCTAATAGGGAACAAGAGCTGCTACTATCAAACATAAGCTGGAGAAGGCTGCCAGCACAGGACAGACTAACAGGCAGAGCCAGACCATACTGCAATTACAGTAAACCTGGGTGGCCAAGCAGGTCTCTTAGGTGGAACAATCTGATTCAGCCTTGGCCAATCTCTGGAAACCACAGCAAGAGTAGGAAATAAGAGTAACTTTCCTCTAACCTCAGTTATCTGGTGGTGACTATCTGGAGGGCTGGAATTGGGAAGGGTCCATAACTTCACTAAGACAGTTGTCTGTTGAGTATTCCATATCTATTTTTCCTAAAATTCAGTATGTCTTTCAAACTAAAGACTTATGGTAAATGTTGTTTTATTTCAATGGATAAAATTTTCTTCTGTTATGTTATTGAATACTTCTGTGCTCCACTTGTTTTATTCTCCAGGAATATCATTTTCATGTTTTGAATTTTGAATTTCATATGAATTGAATTTCATATGTTTTGAATTTACATTGTCTTGACTGCTGGCAACCCATGGCTCCCCCCATACACACACGCTGGTCAACTCCTTGGGCAGCTCCATCTGCCCTATAAATCCTGGTATCACTTGAAATGGTTTACTGGTTTTGGACTCTGGACTCTGAGCTATTTTTCCTAGTTCTACAGGATCAAGTTTCCCATCCTAACATCCTCTCTCATCCTACACTGATTTTCTGTCATTAGAAACCATTCTTTAGGGGCCTTCAGAGGAAAATGGGATACAATTTTTTAAAGTATTAAAAAACTAAACAATAAAACCCCCTATTCTTTGTTTACTGTATTTCACATTACAGATATGTGCTAGTTTTCTTAAAGATAGAGCTGTTTCTTTTTTTTGGTAAGGTTTTTTGAGACAGGGTCTCGCTTTGTGGTTCAGGCTGGCCCTGAGCTCAGCCTCAAACTCACATCACAGCAATCCTCCTGCCTCTGCCTCCCGAGTGCTGGGATTACAGGTGTGAGCCACCACGCCCGGCATTGTGGTATGTGGTACTGATTGCTGCTGGGGTGAGTCTCCACGCTGTGGTTACCGGGGATCGAACCCGGGTCCTTGCTCTTGCAAGACAGGCGCCAGAACCACTGAGCCAACTCCCTGGCCCCTGTTTCTTGTTTATAGTTTATTTCAAAGAGGTGTTTTTACTTAATCATATTTAATGGAAGACATTTCACAATCTAGAACAAAGCCATTTTCTTCCCCTGGCTTTCTCCCTGTGCATGTTCTGAAATTCCTAAAGCATAGATCTCTTGTTTGGTTTTGTTTTGGTTTGTTTTTGGTTTGTTTTTGGGTCTCACTATGTAGCTCAGGTTAGCCTCGAACTCCTAGCAATCCTCCTGCCTCTGCCTCCCAAGTGCTGAGATTACAGGTGTGAGCCACCATACCTGACTGGATCTCTTTTATAAATCTGATTAAAAATTTTAGATATCATTCCTCAGAGGAAAAGTTTACCTGCTCATAAGGTTTATTTATTTTTATTTTTATTTTATTTTATTTTTTTGAGACAGAGTCTTGCTTTGTAGTTCAGGCTGGCCCTAAACTCAGCCTCAAACTCACATTTGCTGTGATGTGAGTTTGAGGCTGAGCTCAGGGCCAGCCTGAATCACAAAGCGAGACCCTATCTCAAAAAAACCTTAAAAAAAAAGAAACTAGGATTCCAGGTCTGGCTCAAAGATGAAAAAATCTTCCAAGGAGCCATCCATTCCTTTCAGGAAGTTAGACTCAGCCCTGGTGGAACAAGAGACTCCTCCCCTAGGTTGTATCCTTCTCTGGGGTTAATGTCTGGGGAGTATAGGCTCAGGGACCCTTGTG
>PVIR01013164.1:18251-43054 GCA_004026965.1 Petromus typicus
CTGGGTGTGGAGACCCACACCCAGCAGCAACCAGTACCACATACCACAGTGCCGGGCGTGGTGGCTCACGCCTGTAATCCCAGCACTCGGGAGGCAGAGGCAGGAGGATTGCTGTGATGTGAGTTTGAGGCTGAGCTGAGGGCCAGCCTGAATCACAAAGTGAGACCCTGTCTCAAAAAACCTAAAAAAAAAAAAAAAAGAACCAAGGAAAAAGCATGTGGAGATACCATGTGTACTCAGGTGTGTGTGTGTGTGTGTGTGTGTGTGTGCAAGTGTGTCTTCATGTATCTTTGCAAGTGTGAGTGTACATGCATGCAGGCATGCATGTGTGAGCATATGAATACACACATGATGAACTCTTCAGAGCATAGGCAGGCCACAGAGTACTAAATAAGAGGTCAGCTCCAATATTAAAGGGCCAAGAGACTAGCTCAGTGCAGAATGACCATGCGTAGAGTACAGCACCAGCCTGAGTCAATAGAGTGGGCAGGGCTACCTCAGCATGAGGAAGGGTGGTGCCAACTGCACAGCAGGAACTGAGGAAAACATTAGCTTTCGCCTTCCTTTCCTGGCTTGACAGCAAGTAGAGTGGGCAGGAAGCCTGAGGTTTTATGCCAAAGTCCCAGGGAAGTGGGAAGCAATGAGAAGTTCATCCAGCGCTGCTGAGGCAGAGAAAATGGCAGAGCTATATGGTCTACATTTGACAAGAGAGGAAATACTAGTGTCCAAGAGCAGGCTCAGGAGACAGCCCCCAGGAACCCTGGCCCTGGGGAGAGGATGACTGCATACTCAGCCAAGGCCAGGTTTCCGGAGTAGAGGTTAACGTTGAGGAAGGTGCTGACACTCGACAGCTGAAGGTTCCAGAGTACAAAGGAAGGTGTCTGGAGTAGAGAATAAACCCAAAAGCAGGAGGGGGAGGGGGAGAACCAGGTTAGAAAGTGGACAGTGCAGCCCAAGTGTGGCCTCACTGAACATCAGATGATCATCAGGAGCTGCAGGTACCTGGCCCCAGGGCTACTCTGCAGATGTTGACTGCCTAGCAGTAAGCAGAGCAGATAAAGCCACTCAGCTCAGGGAACTTATCTTGTGATAGGGACACAGGTAAAACCTATCAAGGCAGAGCCATGCTTGGTTTGGTCAGAACACGGTAGGTGCTTAGAAGACAACTGTGAAGTAGGAAGGAAGGAGACCACTCTGGGGGGGGTCAGGGAGCACTTCAGAAGAAAGGATGCCTGAGGACAATGACACAAACACCCTAGAGGGGTGATGCCAAGGGCCAGGGGGTGGGTATGGAGAGGAAAGAGCAGAGCTTTTGGCTTTGGCGCAGGAAGTATGCTGCAGGGAGGGAACATCAAGCCCAACAGTGTGGCCATGGGGGTACAGGATGGAAATGTGCAGGACAAGAGTACAGGTTTGGGAGGCCTTGGACATAGGAGCAAATCCTGCTTCTGGATCTTTCCTAAACCCTAGCATCTCATCTCAAAGCTCCTCTCTGAGTCCACCAGGTGGATGTAACGCTCCAGAGTCAAAAGGCAGGAGCAACCAGGTGTGCAATGATAGAAGAGTAGGTCAATAAATGTGGTTTACACATAAAATAGAGGATTACTCAGCCCAGAAAAGGAAATTTATTCTGACACAAATTGCAATGTGGATGAATCTTGAAGATGCCAGGCTAAATGAAATAAGTCAGTACAAAGCCACAAATGTTGCAGCTGGGAGTTGTGTCTCAGTGCTACAGTGCCTGCCTGGCAAGCACAAGGTCCTGAGTTTGATCCCAGGTACTGAAAGAAAAGAAAAAGTTATATAATTCCACTTACATAAACTACCGAAACAGTCAAATTCATAGAGACAGAAAGTAAGACAGTGGCTATCAGGGGCTGGGAAAGGATGAAGTAGGGAGTTACTGTGTGATGGTATAGAGTTTTGGTCTGGGACCATGAAAACGTTTTGGAGGTAAAGGAGAGTAATGGATGCACAACGATGTGGACATAGGGGCTGGGGATTTAGGTTGGCAGTGCTAGGTCTGCCTCACAAGTGCAAAATCCTAAGTTTGATCCCTAGTACCAAAAAATGTGAATGTACTTAACTGATACTGAACTGTACACTTAAAAATAGCTAAAAGGGCCAGGTGTGGTGCCCTGTATCTATAATCCCAGCACTTGGGAGGGTGAGACAGGAGGATCACTGTGAGTTCCAGATCACCCTGGGATACATATTAAATTCAAAGCCAGTCTAAACTAAATAGTGAGACCCTACCTGAAAAAAAAAAAAGCTTTAGGTCAGCCATGGTGGCACATGCTATAATCCCAGCCCTTAGGAGGCTGAAGCAGGGGATCACTGGGAGTTTGAGACCAGCCTGAACTACATAGTGAATTCAAGGCCAGCATGAGACCCTAAGACCCTGTCTCAAAAACAAAAACAAGGAATGGGAACAAAAAATGAAAATTAAGTCGTGTTATGTACTGGTACACATTCTCAATGTTGATTGTGATTATAAAGTGTATACAAAACATACCAATAAAATCAATTAAAAAAAATAACAAGGGCCAGGGATTTAACTCAAGTGGTACCTCACCTATCTTGGAAGTACAAGGGTTGGAGTTCAATCCCTAGTACTGCAAAAAAAAATCAAAACTTAAATAAGTATTTTAGAACTAAGTAAAAGTGGTACTTATAAAGCACTGTGAGGGGCCAGAGATTTGGCTCAGTGGTTCCAGTGCCTGTCTTACAAGCACAAGGGCTCGGGTTCGATCCCTGGTTAACCACATACAATACTGGGTGTGGAGACTCACGCCTAGCAGCAATCAGCACCACATACCACAGTGCTGGGCGTGGTGGCTCATGCCTGTAATCCCAGCACTCGGGAAGCAGAAGCAGGAGGATTGCTGTGATGTGAGTTGGAGGCTGAGCTCAGGGCCAGCCTGAACTACAAAGTGAGACCCTGTCTCAAAAAACCTAAAACATAAATAAATAAATAAAGCACTGTGAATGCATTAAGTAGGACTGAATTAGTCACTTTTAGTAAGTTAATTTTATGTTATGTGACCTTTGCCTCAGTAAAGACAGAAAGTGAGATAGAAGCCCTGTGTAAACTTGGAGGCCCCCACTCTCTCACAACAATTTTTCCTCCATTCACATAAGATCTACTGGGAAGCAGGTGCCCCAAACCCACCGGCCAGCCTATGGAGGTTCTTTCCCCTCCTGATCTAACAGGATGTCTTCAGCACTCCTCACACCCAGGGCCCTCCTACACAAAGCCCAGTCACTCACTAACTCCACAATCGTGACAAATCCACAAGCCTCTTGGTAGGTGGCCCCAGAAAGCAGGCAACTTCTGTGACTGCACAACCAGCAGGCAGAGAGAAACATAAGGGCAAGGGTTCTTCCTGCAGCAGCCCAGAGAGCAGAGTCTGCAGAGCAGTGCAGAGCAGAAAAGCAGGCCCTGAGCCCTCAGGCGTTCCCACGCTGGTTGTTCTGGAGGAGGCTGTAGCACAGGGGTCCAGTCCTGACCATGGGTATAGAAAGCCAGGCTTCAGCTGCCCAGAGAGGAAGCTACAGCCAAGTGGGTCAACCCAATATGCTGACTGAGCACGAGGCCTCAGCACATTCTGCAGGAAACTGTGTGGGGCGTCAGCATCTTCCGCTGTGGCCTGACTCACAGCACACCTCCCTCACTCCACACGGAGAGCAATCTGTCACCAAAGAGAGGACTGCTTGCTTAGAAGACAGGAGACCAGACTGTGGGGCAGGGTAAGGAAGTCAGTCTTTTTTTAGCACATGATGGACCCTTCACATCTATCGCTATGATCAGTATTCATAACAGCTCTACAGTGAGTTCAGAGGAGGAAACCAAGGTTTAGTGGGAAAGGGACAAGTGCAAAGCAAAGTGAGGATTAGGCTCACATATCTCCCCCCTCCCCCCGAAACCTGTGCCTTTTTCCTGCATCTCAGGTCAGTTGTCCTGCTCCCTTGGGGACATAGAGGAGAGCATGAACTCACAGCAGGCCAAGCCCTACTAATGGTTCTCTTCCCTCTGACACCCACAGGCAGGCTCTGGAGCACTCCAAAAAAGGAGCTGCTCTTGGCCCTATACTCTGCCCCACCCTTCTCCCAAATTAGTGGGCTTGTGACAGGGACCTCAAGTGGAGAGGCTCCTGGGAAAGAGCACCCCCTTCTCTGTGTCTACCACAGCAAGGCTTGTGCCTGGCAGGTAGGCCCCGTTATGGTGAGCTGACAGAACAGCAAGTTCTCAGTCTCAGAGAACAGAAGCAGGGACCACGCAAAGGCAGCAGATGGAGTCATCTCTATTTTAGCCAAATGCTATGACTCATTTAAACAAATCCCACGGTTTCTAGAAATCTAATAACTACCACCTATTGAAAAATAAGAAAATAAATTTTTCAGAAGCAACCCACACTAATGATATATATCAAAACAGGAAAACCATGCTCTCAGTGTCATCCTGAGACTGGAGGTAAACCAGGCTGGACTCAGCATCAGCCTTCTTGAAAGAGACACCATGGAGCAATCTCAGTGGGGAACTGCCTTTGGGGAGCCTCCCTTAGGCAAAACCCCAAAAGCCTGAGGCTCTGTTTACCAGAATATGCTGCACCTGCAGCCTTTTTACCAGGCCAAAGTCAGCCAGTGGGGCTGGAGAAGGTTCTCTGCTCAGGTTGCAAACCTCAGAGAACTTTACAAGCCATTCACCTTCAGTCACTCACATCTGAGTCTTCAGAAAGAGCCATGTCTGGGTACTGTTGTACCTAGAAGTGCAGTAAGAATGTCTTTCATTCCTACGGACCATGGGAAAGAAGTTCTCACGTTTGACAGATGTGCAGAGAGCTCTAATGATTCCTACCTGCATTCTGGCCACTACAAGGGTAGTTTTCCTGGCCATAGTTCCTAACCACCATCCCTCTGTCTTTCTTTCTTTGCAGTCTGGGACCCTCCTTTCTTTTGTCTGTACTCCTACAGAGCTTACAGAGTTGCAGTCCATTGGTGGTCACCAATGACCACAAGAGCTCAGGCAAAAGAATGGAGCCTTCTTGCTCTGCGGTGACTAAGTCTTGACTAAGGATCCTCTTCTACTCCTTGTTTATTTCCTGTAAGTCATTCTCATCCCAGACCACCTCTGTTACTGGCTCCAAGATGGGTCTGTGGACTGTGGCTATAGCCTCCACCCGTTCCCAGGCTTCTAGCTCCCCTCCTCCGTGCATGGCACATGTAGCAGCCAGAATCTTCAAAAAAACCCTAAAAATCTAGTGCTACTACCTTTAGACTCATGTCTAAACCTTAGGGCCTGTCATTCCAAACCCTGTGGCCTCACCACCCCTCACAGCATTCCTTACCTAAAGCCTCACCCTCAAAACATTCTGCCACGCCTTGCCAACATCTCAATCCCAGGCCTCAGGTCGAGCCCTAGCTCTTCCACGCCTGGGCTCGGGCTATTAGTTCAGACCTCTGAGCTCCTCTCTCCTCCTCAAGTGGGCAGAGCTACTGCAGGAATAATCAACCCTTCACCTCAGTCCAGCTCACTTGCTATACCCATTGAAGTTTCCTCTGAATTCTGGAGAAAAGAGGGCACACTGTTGGACAGCCTCAAGCAGCAGGCCAGTGCCCAAAACCAGAGCAGGCCTCCTTCACCATTTATGTGGAAGCAAATTGAAGGTATTCTGGACCTTGCTCCATTGGGCACATTCTTTTTTTTTTTTTTTTTTGAGACAAGATCTTGCTTTGTAGTTCCGGCTGGCCCTGAGCTCTCACTATGTAGCCCAGGTGAGCCTCGAATTCAGCAGTCCTCCTGCCTCTGCCTCCTGAGTGCTGGGATTATAGGCATGAGCCCGGCACCGGCACCTGTTGTGTGTGGTTCTGATTGCTGGTGGGTGTGAGTCACCATGCTTGACATTGTTGTATGTGGTTACCAGGAAACAAACCAGGGACCTTGCACTTGCAAGGCAGGCACTGGAACCACTGAGCTAAATTCCTGGCCCTGGGCACATTCTTAACAACAGAATCAGTATTCCCAGGAAGCTTTTTAGAATACCACATAAATTTGAATTGATGAGGAAAAATAATACTGGTGGAGTTATAGTTTACTTATTTTTATATTTATTTATTTATTTAGCAGTACTAGGGAATCAAACTTGGGCTCTTGTGCAAAAGTGGGTGCAGTATCACTTGAGATAAATCTCCTCCTGTTTTTTTTTTTTTTTTTTTTTTTGAGACAGGGTCTTGCTTTGTGGTTCAGGCTGGCCCTGAACTCAGCCTCCAACTCACATCACAGCAATCCTCCTGCCTCTGCCTCCCAAGTGCTGGGATGACGGGCGTGAGCCACCACGCCTGGCACTGTGGTATGTGGTACTGGTTGCTGCTGGGCGTGAGTCTCCAGATTGAACCAGGGTCCTTGCGCTTGCAAGACAGGCACCAGAACCACTGAGCTAAATCCCTGGCCCCCCCTTCCTCTTGTTTATCTATTTTAAGGTGTGGGGTCTTGCTATGATCTGCAAGCTGACCCCAAATCCATGGACTCAAGTGATTCTCCTTCTTTAGACTCCCAAACAGCTGGGATGAGAGGCATGAACCGCCATGCCCAACATGAAGTATATTTTAAAACAACTTAGGGAAGGACTTCCAGAATAGTGGGGTGAAGAAATTGGTGACCCCTCCCCAATGAAACAATTTAACTAGAGGAAAATATAAAGTACAATAAACCCCAGGGATTAATGAGGTTGTGGACAGGCAGGCTGCACTTAACCGTCAGTGCAGATGTAAAAAGATTCCCCAGACCTTTTGCTGGCACGGGGACATCAGCCAAACAATGCCGAGCAACAAGCACTTTTGCACAAGACCAGGGGCAACCCGGTGTTTAATATCACAGACACTTCCAGCCAGGAAGACTTGTATAGATCCAAGGCTCCAAACCTGATATAGACCCAGAAATAAAGGTTTTAAAAAATGTCTGGTGAAGAAGGTTTAAAATGTTAGCCTGAGGGTTACCTTCAGAACAAAAAAATTAAACAAGGCTGAGTGGGCATGGTGGCCATGCCTGAAACCCCAGCACTTAGGAGGATAAGGCAGGAGGATTGCCACAATTTTTTTTTTTTTTTTTTTTAGGTTTTTTGAGACAGGGTCTTGCTTTGTGGTTCAGGCTGGCCCTGAGCTCAGCCTCCAACTCACATCACGGCAATCCTCCTGCCTCTGCCTCCCGAGTGCTGGGATTATAGGTGTGAGCCACCACGCCCAGCACTGTGGTATGTGGTACTGGTTGCTGCTGGACGTGAGTTTCCACACCCAGTATGATATGTAGTTACCGGGGATCGAACCTGTGTCCTTGCGCATGCAAGACAGGCACCGGAACCACTGAGCTAAATCCCCAACCCAGACTGTCACAAATTTGAGGCCACCTAGACTACATAGTGAGAATTTGTCTCAAAAAAAGAGTTAAACATGGGCCGGGGAGTTAGTTCAGTGGTTCCGGCGCCTGTTTTGCAAGCCCAAGGGCCCGGGTTCGATTCCCCGGTAACCACATAACAATACTGGGTGTGGAGACCCACACCCAGCAGCAACCAGTACCACATACCACAGTGCCGGGCGTGGTGGCTTACGCCTGTAATCCCAGCACTCGGGAGGCAGAGTCAGGAGGATTGCCGTGATGTGAGTTGGAGGCTGAGCTCAGGGCCAGCCTGAATCACAAAGCGAGACCCTGTCTCAAAAAACCTAAAAAAAAAAAAAAAAAAATTTAAACAAGGAAAACAATCTCATCAGAGCATTCTCAATTTAAAATTTCTGGGGAGACAGATTCTACAGAATTCTAGTGTAGTCAAGTTATTAAGTAAATAAGTGACAGGAAAACAACAGCAATTCATGCAACAGAGAAAATTTTTAATGAATTATACAGTGTATTCCCAAAATGTTTAGTTCCAAACAAAACTTACAAGACCATTAAAGAAACAGAGGACTATGACTTACATATAGGAAATAAAGAAACAATAGAAATAGTTTTGCCTCTAGATGTTGAAGTTAGCAGGCAAGACTTGAAAGTAACTATTAAAGATATATTCAAGGGACAGGGATTTAGCTTAGTGGTTCCGGTGTCTGCCTGGCAAACACAAGATCCTGAGTTCAATTCCTGGTTACCACATACCACCACGCCAGGCATGGTAGCTCACGCTTGTAATTTCAGCACTCGGAGGCACAGGCAGGAGGACTGCCACGAGTTTGAGGCTGGCTTGGGCTACACAGTGAGTTCAGGATCAGTGTGAATTACAAAGTAAGAACCTGTCTATATTCAAAGAACTGAAGGAGGCCAGACATAGTGATGCAAATTTGTAATCCCAGCATTAGGAAGGCTGAGGCAGGAGGATTGCTTCAAATTTGAGGCCAGCCTGGGCTATACAGTGAGTTCAAGGCCCGCCTGAATTACATGGTGAGACCCTGTCAGATAGATAGATAGACAGATAGATAGACAGGCAGACATTTAAGACGCTC
Organism: Petromus typicus; assembly: GCA_004026965.1. Lineage (NCBI taxonomy): Eukaryota > Metazoa > Chordata > Mammalia > Rodentia > Petromuridae > Petromus > Petromus typicus. The sequence continues at coordinate 26,739 of PVIR01013164.1, forward strand.
AACTATTACAAAGAAACTTATACCCAGCAAAACTACCTTTCAAAACTAAAAACAAATGGTTCAACATTTGAAAATCCATCACTATAAACCACTAGAAGAAAAATGGAGATTTTATTCACTGACACAGAAGAAAAAAACATCTGATACAAGCCAGTACCCTTTCATGTAAAAAATCTCAACAAGCAGGAAAAGGGAATTACCTCAACTTCATTAAAAAAAAAAAAAAACCTACCTCTGCAGCCACCATCATATTTAATGGTAAAAGCCAAAAGCTTTAAGAACTACTATCTAGAGTATACAAAGAACTTAAAAAATCAGCTCCCCCCATTTAAAGACCCAGTCCAAAATGGTCATCTGAAATGAACATACATTTTTCAGATGAAGTATAAGCAGCTAAGAAACGTATGAGGAAATAGTCAACATCACTGGTCATTCAAGAGATGCAGATAAAAACAATATTGAGATTCCATCTCATTCCACAAAGAAGGGCTGCTATCAAGAAATCAACCAACAACAAATGCTGGTAGGAGTATGGGAGAAAGGAACCATTCTCCCCTGTTGGTGGGAGTGTAAACTGGTGCAACCACTGTAGAGATCAGTGTGGAGATTCCTTAAAAAAAACTAGGACTCAAGATCTCATTTGACCCTGTCATTCCCCCACTAGGTATATATACAAAAGAATTCAAAGAATTATATCACAGCAATATATGTGCACCTATGTATATAGCTGCTCAGTTTGTAATAGCTAAATCCTGGAAACATATGTGGGTTTTTAAAAAATAAAATGGAGTATTACTCAGACATAAAGAATGATAAATTTGAATCATTTATACTCAAATGGATGTATCTTGGACACACTCATAAGTGAAATAAATAGGACACAGATGTGCAAATACTGTATCATTTCTCTGGTATGAGAAACTGAAGGTGAAAATGGGTTCCAAAATGTATGCTAGGTATTGTGAAATAGGAAGAAAATGTTCAAAGGGAAAAGGGAAAAGGGGAGGTAGGGGAAAGAAAAAATTTGATGGTAAGAAAGGAAACAAACCTTAAGTATATAGAGGGCAGGAGTTGTAGGAAGGGCAGGGGAATGGGAAAAAATGAGAATCAAGTGTGGCGTGTACTGGTACAAATTCTCAATTTTTTTTTTTTTGTATGTGTGATAGTGGTGATTGAACCAGTAACTTATGACCTTATGCTTGTGAGGCAGGCCTGGCATCACTGAGCTAACTCCCCAGCCTGAAATTCTCAATATTGAATGTGATCATAGTGTATATATAAAATGTACCAATAACATCAATTTAAAAATACATGAATACAAAAAAATGTAGGAACATTAAGCAAGTTTTTAAAAAGTCACAGGATGCAAATAAATAAAAATAAATTACATTTTATATACTATGCACATGAAATCAAAGTAAAAATACATTCCTTACAATCATTCCAAAGAAAATGAAATACTAAGTTAGAAATTTCAAAATTAAGTACAAATAAACACCGAAAAAAAAAAAGAAATACTTCAGAATGCCCTTTTAAAAATTTATAGGATCTACATGCTATAACTTACAAAATATTGATGAAAGAAATCACAAAGCACCTAAATAAAAAAGCATACTGTATTCATAAACTTAATATTTGACTTAAAATGCTATCCTCCAAATTGATTTACAGGTTTAATGTAATTTCTACCAAAATTCCAGTAAGGTTTTTTTTTTTTTTTTTTTTTTTTCAGGTTTTTTGAGACAGGGTCTCGCTTTGTGGTTCAGGCTGGCCCTGAGCTCCGCCTCAAACTCATCACAGCAATCCTCCTGCCTCTGCCTCCCAAGTGCGGGGATTACATGCTGAGCCACCACACCCGGCACTGTGGTATGTGGTACTGGTTGCTGCTGGGCGTGAGTCTCCACACCCAGTATAGGTATGTGGTTACCAGGGATCGAACCCGGGTCCTTGCGCTTGCAAGACAGGCGCCGGAACCACTGAGCTAAATCCCCGGCCCAGTAAGGTTTTTTTAATAGACATAGACAAAAATTATTCTAAAATTTATAAGAAAAGGTGTGGGCTCTAAATTATTAAAATAATCTTATCAAAAAAGAATAAAGTGCCAGGTGTGGTAGCTTAAACCTGTAATCCCTGACTTGGGAGACAGAAGCAAGAGGCCTGCCATGAGTTCGAGGCTAGGCTGAGCTACATAGTGAGTTCAGGGCCAACCTGAACTACAAAGTGAGACTCTGTCTCAAAAAAACCTTAAAAGATTAAATAAATAAAGCACCCAGGAAGTCTAGACAGGAAAATTGTGAATTCAAGGCCAAAGTGAACTACAGAGCAAGGCCTCATTTCAATATAATAAACAATAAAGTTGGAAGAATTCTATCCAAGTCTTAACTTATTATACAGATACAGTAATCAAGACATGATATTGGCAGTAGTAGAAGAGCAGACACATAAATCAACAGAAATAAACCCACCACTGGGGCTTGAAACCAAAGTCTTTGCACTGAGCTCCACTCCTAGACCCTTGGAAAGGATCTTACTAAATTACTAAATTTCTCAGTCTGGGCTAGAATTTGTGATCCTCCTTCTTCAACCTCCCAGATTGTTGAGATTACAAGTATGCACCAGCACCACTTAGCTTCAACTGATTTTTTTTTTTCCAGTTTTTTGAGACAGGGTCTCACTTTGTAGTTCAGGCCTGGTCCAGGTTCAGCCTGGAATTCAGCAATCCTCCTGCCTCTGCCTCTGAGTGCTGGGATTACAGGGGTGAGCCACCACGCCCATCACTGTGGTATGCGGCGCTGATTGCTGGTGGAAATGAGTCACCATGCCCAGCTTTTGTTGTATGTGGTTACCCGTCTCAAACACGGAAACTTGCACTTGCAAGGCAGGTGCTGGAACCACTGAGCTAAACTCCTGGCCTCAACTGATTTTTTTACAGAGATTCAAAATGAATTCAACAGAGGGATGGTTTTTTCAACAAGTAATTCTGGAGCAAATGGATGACCATAAATATTTATATATTTCATTTTTATTTCCTTGTAGGAAATGAACCCAGGGGCTTGTGCAAGCTAGGTAAATTGTTTTTTTCTTATTAAATACAGGAACTGAGCCATTTATTTTGTTGTTGTTATTGTTTGTTTTGTTTATTTGTTTGTTTTTTTAGACAGAGTCTCCCTTGCTTTGTAGTTCAGGCTGGCCCTGACCTCAATATATAGCCCAGGCTAGCCTCAAACCACAGCAATCCTCCTGCTTCTGCCTCCTGATTGCTGAGATTACAGGTACAAGTCACCATACGTGGCATTGTGATATGTGGCACCTAGGATGGAACTTGGGACCTTGCACTTAGCAGGCAGGCCTTGGAACCACTGAGGTAAATCCCCGGCCTGCTTTTTTTTTTGAGACAGGGTCTCACCATGTAACTCAGATTGGTCTTGAATTCATTATGTAGCCCAGGTTGGTTCCAAACTTGTGGTGATCCTCCTGTCTCAGCCTCTTGAGTGCTAGGATTATAAGCATACACCACCATTCCTGCTTATGTAAGCATTCTACCACTGAGCCACATCTCATCTCATGAATGAATACACATACACACACACACACACACATACACACACACATATATTTGTTGTTGTTTGTTTTTTGAGACAGGGTCTCACTAAGTAGCCCAGGCTGTCTTTGAACTCACTATGTTCCCCTGGCTGGCCTTGACCTTGTGGCAATTTTCCTGCTTCAGCTTCCCACGTGCTAAGATTATAGGAATGTGCCATCATACCCAGCCCTTATGACTATATTAAAAAACAAAACAAAATAAAAAACAGAAAAACAAAAACCTATAAGAACTGTGGCCAATAAGTCAATAGATAAACAAGAACTGTGGTCAAAGGCTCATACCTTATGTGAAACTAACACACAATGCTGGGCATGGTGGTACACACCTGTAATCCCAGCAGTTGGGAGACTGAGGCAGAAGGATTTCAGAGAGTCTGAGGCCAGCCTGAGTTATGTAGTGAGTTCAAAACCATCCTGGTATCCATAGTGGGATGCTGTTCAGTAATACCATCAAACTCATGCACACCCATAAGCCCAGCCCTCAGATGGCTGAGGCAGGAGGACTGCATGAATTCAAGGGCTAGCCTGGGCTACCTAGTGAGTTCAAGGCCAGTCTAAACTACTAAACTACAAAGCATGGGAATTTAGCTCAAATGATACTGAACCTATCCTGGATGCATAAGGGCCTGAATTCAATCCTGGTACTGAAGAGAAAAAAAAGGCAGCCAACAAACAAAAAAGAAATGGACACACTATCGAAATCAGATTTTACAGTTAGGAAAGTCTTCAATATCTACAGCTAAGTAAGTAAAGATTTTTTAGACTTGACAGTAAAAGTATAATATATCACAGGAAAAAGGTGATAAATTAGATCTCATCTAATTAATTTTTTTGTGGGTTTAGTGGCATACACCAGCTATTTAGGTGAATGAGGCAGGAAGACCACTCCAGCCCAGGAGTTCGAGACCAATGTAAGTAACATAGTAAAATCCCACCTGAAAAACAAATAAGAAAGTAAAAGATGTTTTGCTTTGTTCAATTCCATGTGATAAGACTAGAAGGAAATATCTGAAACCACATATACAGTAAAGGGCTAGTATCTAGACTGTAGAAAGAACTCTCAGAATTCAACAGAAGAAACTTTAGAAAATGCACAATAGACATGGACACACTGAAGAGAATTTACATATAGCAAAGCACATGAAAAGGTGTTCAATGTATTAGCAGTAAGAAAGATAGAAATTTAGGGTGGAGGCATAGCTCAGGGGTGGAGCACTTGCTTAGTAAATATAGGGCCTAGGTTCAAGCCCCGGCACCACAAACAAAACACAGTAAGACTATAAACCAATAACAACTAATATAAAAAATAAAGAGAATATCAATTGCTGGCAAGAATACAGAGAAATGATTATTCATAAACTGCTAGTGGAAATGTAAACAGCAGAGCCAATCTGAAAAACAGTTTGGTCAGGACACTGTACTGCACATCTGCAATCCCAGCACTCAGGAGGCAGAGGCTGCAGGGTCATCGCCAGTTGAGGCCTCTTTGGACTACATAAAGAGAAAGGCCACCCTGAACTACATAGTAAGATCCTGTCTCAAAGAAAGAAAGAACAGTCTGACAGTCTCTTTAAACACTAAGCACACTAAGCAAAGAACCATCAAATGACCTAGCAATATACTCCTGGGCATTTAACCCAGAGAAGTAGATAACTATGTTTGTGCAAATATTTACAAAAGGTCTATATGCTATAGGTCACACCTCTTGTCAGGCCAGATAACCTTCAATGGTGAATGTGAGAAAATTGTGATACATATTGTGAAATACTATTCAGCAATAAAAAGGAGTAAGTTGCTGATAGATGCAATAATGTGGATGAATCTCTAGAGGCTATGCCAAGTTAAAAAGGTAACCTTTTTCTAAAGGTTACATACTATATGAGTCCACTTACATAACATTTCAAAATGACAGAATTGTAAAAGAGGAGGAGAGATTTGTAGCTGCCAAGGATGGAGACTAGGGCAGGCAGGAGTGCACATAGCTGGGAAAAGACCACCCAAGTGGGCCTTGTGAGTGGACCTGTACAGCTTCCAGACTGCGGATATGGATACCCAAACCCTCAACAGGACCACACACCACAGTGCCAGGCATGGTGGCTGAAGCCTGTAATCCCAGCACTTGCGAGGCAGAGGCAGGAGCATTGCTGTGACTTTGAGGTTGGCCTGGGCTACATAGTTCGGGGCCAGCCTGAACCACAAAGCAAGACCCTGTCTCAATTTTTAAAAAAAGCACCCCCCCCAAAAAAGAAAAGAAATTAAAGAAGACATACAAAAATAGAAAGATATCTTGTGTTCATGAATCAAAAACAATACTTTTAATATCTGTAGAACCAATGCAATTTGTGTAAAAATTAGAGCAGTATCTTTTTGGAAAAAGAGAAAAATAGATTCTAAAATTTGTATGGGATCTCAAACAGGTAAAATTGCTGCTGCTCTCTGGTGGTCTAGTGGTTAAGATCTCAAACAGCTAAAATTATCTTGAAAAATAGACACACACCTGTCGTCTCTTGTACTCAGGGGGCTGAAGCAGGAAGATCTCTTGAGCCTAAGAACTTGAAGCCAGCTTGAGCAATGTAGCAAAAGAAGAAAGGAAGGAAGAAGAGGAAGGAAAAGGGAGAGTGGAGGGGAAAAATGAAAGGAGGGGAGGAGTGAGGGAAAGGAAGGAAGAAAGAAAGGGAAGAATGAAGGGAAGGAAGGGGAAAGGGAAAGAAGTAAGAGAAGGGAAGGGAAGCAGAGTGGAGAGGAGAGGAGAGGAAGCAAGGAAGGTAGGTTAAGGTAAGCAGGAAAGTAGGGATGCAGCCCCGGAGCTCATGGTCTCAAGCCCCCTGCAGGCTCCCAACACTCCAAGGTGAAAGGCTTCTTCAGAAACACACCCAGAAGGCCAGTTCCCAGGAAAACAGGCTTCTTGGTTGCTCACCATTTCACTGAAGATAAAAATGTTCCTAGTAGGGTAGAATTTAAATTAAAATCCAGGGACAAATGCAACCAACTTTGGTTGAAAATTCATAATTCATGTTTTGGAAGCAAACACAAAGCCCAACCAAGTCCCCTACAAGCAGAAAAGTGCAAAACAGGGAAAATTCAGGGCCAGGACATGATCAGCAGCTAACATTAAGAAATCAGAGTTTGACACGTAATAGTTGTCAATAAAAATTTGTTGGGTGAATGAATGACTCAAGCATTATCCTACCCTGGAGAGGAGGTCTGATCTAAGATGGCTCTGGGTTGAACTAGAAAAAATTCTTAGCCAAGGGTGGTGGGGCATGTCTGCAATCCCTGCACTCAGCAGGCTGAGGCAGAAGGATCATCATGAGTTCCAAGCCAGCCTGGGCTACAGAGTGGGACCCTGTCTGAAAAAACAAAAACAAAACAAATTTAGGCCAGGTATAGTGATATACACTTATCATCCCAGCATTGGGGAGGTTGAGGTAGGAAAATGGCAAGTTTAAGGTCAGCCTGGCCTACACAGTGAAACCTTGTTTCAAAAAAACAAAAACCAAAAATATTTCAAATTTTGAATGCTAAAACTGTTGATGAGGAAGAGTCCCTGAGAGATGTGGCCACCCTCCTTTGGCTTCAGATGAGCTCTGGGGAGATATAGGCAATTGGTAACTGATTTATGGTGCCATCCAGCACCAAGACAGTGTGAGCTGCAGTGACTACTTGTGCTGCCAGTTTTCTGCTTAGAGGATTGGAATCTGAGTGAGGCAATCTGCAGAGCATCTGAATAAAGAAAACAAGAATTCTGGGCTTGGTGCCAGGCTTCTATAATCCCAGTACTAAGCAGGCTGAGGCAGGAGCATCAACATGAGTTTAAAGCCACCCTGGACTACTTAGCGACTTCAGATCAGCCTGAACCACAAAGTGAGACCCTGTTGAAAAAAACAAAGAAAAGTGGTTGGATGTGGAGGTCCACACCTGTCAATCCCAGGACTACGACACTGAGGCCAGTGGACTACATAATGTGTTCAAGGATAGGCTAAACCACACAGCAGGACCTCATCTCAAGGAAAGAAAGAGAGAGGGAGAAAGAGAAAGAAAAAGGAAGGAAGGAAGGAAGGAAAGAAGGAAGGAAGGAAGAAAAGAGGACTCACCCCACACACAGCAGAGAAGGGCAAAGAAATATCTCAGAGATATTTCTATATCTATAGATGGTCCTGGCCAGAAAGAGAGATTGACACGCTTGAAGTTCTCTGGAGTCAGAAGCAGAACCTCAGGAAACAGGCCCTGTCTACCTGTATGCACCTCACAGTGCCTCACGCTGAGCAAGTGGTGTCAGGGAGAACAAGGGGCACAATGGCTTGCCTGGACATCCACCAGGGACCCAGGGCTGGCTGACAGTCCCTAACAGGCACTGTATATTTCTCCAGGTCTAGAAGGAACAAGGGAACAAAAAATTATGAGATAATAAAACTGCTCATTCATTGGAAAGTAGGAGTATGAGGGGAAGCATTTCCCATATTATTCAGTGAAAAAAGCAATGTGCAAAATAATGAAACCAAAACAACTTCATTCCTTTAAGAAAAAAGTATGTTCACAATAGATTTGTAGATATAAATGCCCAAAAAAAGATCTTAGAAAGTAAAATTGCTGGGAAAGGAAGGGGAAGTGGAAGCTTAAGTTAACATATAACTGAATGTTTTGAATATTATACCAAGAATGTGTTGATGCCTTACTTGTATAATTTAAAAAATCTTAACACAGAAGAAAAAATTCCCAAATAGTCTTATCAAAACAGACAAAACTTAAAATTTCCTGGACATATCAGGACTCAGAAGTGTGATATAAAATATTTTTGCTACCTACTCTTTGAACAGAGGGCTAACATCTAGAATCTATGAGGAATTCTTCCAAAATTAGACTTACAAAGGCCAGGGATTTAGCTCAGTGGTTCTGGCATCTGCCTTGGAGGCACAAGGTCTCAAGTTCTATGCCTGATAACCACATACCACAATGCTAGGCGTGGTGATTCATGCCTATCAGCAACCAGTACAACATACCACAATGCTGGGAGTGGTGGCTCACACTTGTAATCCCAGCACTCAGGAGGCAGAGGCAGGAGGATTGTTGTAAGTTTCAGGCTCACCTAGGCTACATAGTGAGCTCAGGGCCAGCCTAAACTACAAAGAGAGGCCCTGCCTCAAAAAAAAAAAAAAAAAAAAGACTTATAAAACAAATGATTCAATTAAAAAAAAGGGCAATTGAAGTGAATAGACACTTCTCAGAAGTATCTATGGTCAATAAATACATGAAGGCCGGGGATTTAGCTCAGTGGTTCCTGCGACTGCCTTGCAAGTACAAGGGCCCGGGTTTATCCCTGGTAATCACATACAACAAAACCTGGATGTGGTGACTCATGCCCAGCAACAATCAGAACCACATACCACAATGCCAGGCGTGGTGGCTCATGCCTGTAATCCCAGCACCCGGGAGGCAGAGGCAGGAGGATTGTGATGTGAGTTTGAGGCTGAGCTCAGGGCCAGCCTGAACCACAAAGCGAGACCCTGTCTCAAAAAAAACCTAAAAAAAAAAAAAAAAAAGTCAAATGGTAACAAATCAAGATCATAGGGAAAAAGGAACCCTTCTATATTGCTGATAAAAGTATAAATAAATACAACCACTATGAAAATCAGTACGGAGATCCTTCAAAAACTAAAACTGTAAATTGCATTTGTCCCAGCTATTCCCCTTCCTGGTATCTTCCCAAAAGAGTTAAAGTCATCATACCACAGTGAGGTATGTATACCCATATTTACAGCACCACATTTCATAATGGATAAATCTTAGAAGTAACCTATATGTCCATCAACAGATGAATGGATAAAGAAAATGTTATATTTATATATAATAGAGTACTACTCAACCATAAAGGATAAATTTGAGTCATTTGTAGGAAAATGGATATATCTTGAGACCATAATGCTTAGAGGAATGGATACAAAAGCTTAAATATCACATGGTTTTTCCTATATGAAAACTCATAAGTGGCTTAAAGAGCAAAATAAAAGGTATATAAGAGGAAATAGATCTTTTGCAAATGAGGAAGGGATTTAGAGAGTAAAGGAGCGGGAAGAGGAAATAAAAAGGATTAAGATGTGATATATATATATATGCCAACTCTCCAAGATGAATGTATTCATTATGTATCACAAACATGTACTAATAAAAAAAGAAATAAAATACAAATTCAAAAGGGATACCAAGAAAAATAGCCTTGGCACAAAGACAAAAGATCAGCACCCTGGAACAAGGATCCTGCTCAGGCAAGATGGCTGAGAAGCAATATTCTTTTTTTTTTTTTTTTTTTTGAGACAGCGTCTTGCTTTGTAGTTCAGGCTGGCCCTGAAATGACTATGTAGCCCAAGCGAGCCTCGAACTCACAGTAATCTTCCTGTCTCTGCCTCCCAAGTGCTGGGATTACTGATGTAAACCACCATGCCTGGCATTGTCATATGTGATTACCAGGGATCAAACTCAGGACCTTGGTCTTGCAAGGCAGGTGTCAGAACCACTGAGTTAAATTCCCAGCCCCATGAGAAGCAATATTCTTTTTTTTTTTTTAAGGTTTTTTGAGACAGGGTCTTGCGTTCAGGCTGGCCCTGAGCTCAGCCTCAAACTCACATCACAGCAATCCTCCTGCCTCTCCCCTCCAAGTGCTGGGATTACAGGCGTGAGCCACCACGCCCGGCACTGTGGTATGTGGTACTGGTTGCTTCTGGGTGTGAGTCTCCACGCCCAGTATGGTATGTGGTTACCGGGGATCGAACCCGGGTCCTTGCTCATGCAAGACAGGCGCCAGAACCCTTGAGCTAAATCCCCGGCCCCAAGAAGCAATATTCTTGACAATAGTGCCCCTGTGCTGTGCACTCAGGATCCTTGGGTTCTTGTGACCTGGTTTGGGATGAGGATGAAACATATCTGCTTCCCATTCCCAGCCATGGCAAATAATCACACAGTTTGTACTGTGGTCAGTAGAGTCCCAGTCTCTTGAGAGAAACTATCATGTACAGGTTTTCCTGCCCACATCCTCCCAATACCCCCTGCACATCTCCCCATCTTTGGAATTTAGCCAGACCAGTGAGGTCAGTCTTGAGGATCTCTTACATCTTCCTGAAGATATGGCTCTGACAGGCTCAACCTGCAGCTAGACCGGTGAGGAAAGCCTTCCTCTGAGCCCTGTCACCAAATGGTAAGGCTGATGAGGACTTCTGGGCCTGCCCCAGGAAACCCTCATACACACCTTCTTGGAGAAAGGGAGTAGGCAGCTCCCATAGAGCAAGGCTGCAGCAGGACAGACCAAGCATCCAAATCTAGAAAAAAATCCCTTAGTCTCTGCCTTGCAAGTGCAAGGTCACAAACTATATGCCTGGTAACCACATACCACAATGCTGGGCATGGTGACTCATGTCATCAGCAATCAGTACCACACACTACCATGCTGAGTGTGATGGCTCACACCTGTAATCCCAGCACTTGGGAGGGAGCAGCACTTGACAATAGTGCCCCTGTGCTGTGCACTCAGTATCCTCAGGCTTTTGTGACGTGGTTTGGCTCTGCCAAGGCTTCTTCACAATTCACCATGCTCAACCTTGAGTCCCCTTCCTTCCACACTTCCAAGTGACACAGATAGATTTCCTGCCCCTGAAAAGCTGGCAGGTGAGCTGTGGTAGCTGCCTTGCCAGAACAAAAGGAAGAAGTGAGCCCTTCCTTGTGTGCCTATCCCCAGCACCAAGCTTTTGGACTGCTTGGTTTGAAGTTCTTGTCCCCTCAAAAATTAAACTCCAATATGGGGTACAGCCTTTAGGCAGTGATTAAATCATAAGCAATTAAGGTAGACAGTGATTCTGCCTGCCTTGCAAGTGCAAGGTCCCGAGTTCGATCCAGGTAACAACATACAACAATGCCAAGTATGGTGGCTCATGCCCACCACCAATCAGCATCACATACCATGTGCCAGGTGTGGTGGTGGCTCACGCCAGTAATCCCAGCACTTGGGAGGCAGAGGCAAGAGGATTGCTGTGAGTTCAAGGCTTGCCTGGGGTACATAGTGAGCTCAGAGCCAGAGTGAACTACAAAGCAAGACTCTGTCTCAAAAAAAAAACATGGGCCAGAGAGTTAGCTCAGTGGTTCCAGCACCTGTCTTGCAAGCGCAAGGACCGGAGTTCGATCCCCAGTAACCACATACCATACTGGGTGTGGAGACTCACAACCAGCAGCAACCAGTACCACATACCACAGTGCCGGGGGTGGTGGCTCATGCCTGTAATCCCAGCACTCGGGAGGCAGAGGCAGGAGGATTGCTGTGATGTGAGTTTGAGGCTGAGCTCAGGGCCAGCCTGAACCACAAAGCGAGAGACCCTGTCTCAAAAAAAAAAAAAGAAAAGAAATTTCTGTTCTTCATTAATGGCTCATTTGCAAGCATTTTGTTATAGCATGAACAAGAAGTAAAAATATGGACTGAATTCAGCAACAGGCACAGGCAAAGTCTCCGTGCCATGGTGAAAGTGTGTTCTCATAAAACAGAACAGGACCAAAGACCAGGAGCTGGCTAAGGAGCAAAGAGAATTGGAAGCTGTAGGGCAGAAGCAAGCAAGCTCTTCATGGTTCCAGAGTAAAAGAAGGACCCAGAAGCAGTGCTGGACCCAGCTCACTGCTGCTGTGAGCAGGGCTCTTAGTGCCCAAGGATGCTAGAATATGTTCTTAGCAAAAGTGAGGCTCAGGAGCCCTCCTCCACTCTATGGAACATATGCCCTAGCAACACCATGGATGCAAGGGTCAAAAGGGGCAAGACAGAGTAAAAAAAAGGATGTGTCAGTGATTTAGCTCAGTGGTTCCGGTGCCTGCCTTGCAAACACAAGGGCCTGGTTTGATCCCCAAGTAACCACATACTCCAGGCATGGAGACTCAGGACATTAGCAATCAGTATCACATATCACAATGCTGGACTCAGTGGCTCACGCCTATAGCACTTGGGAGGCCCCTGCACTTGGAAGGCAGAGGCAGGAAGATTGCTGAGCTCAAGGCTGAGTTCAGGACCAGCCTGAACTACAAAGCCAGATCTTGTCTCAAACAAACAAAAAAAGGTTATAGGAGGGTGGAGAGAGGTGTGCCTTAGTGGTAGAGTACTTGCCTTGTGCATACAAGGTTCACACAAAGGACCTTCAATACTTGAAGGATCCTTAAAGCTCAGTCCTCTGTACTATCACACACACACACAGACACACTGACACAGACACACAGACACACACACACACACACACACACACACACACACACACACACACACCACTAAGGAAAAGGGCACAAGTAGAAGGGGATTTAAAGAGATGCTTTCACATACTGCCCAGAACAGCAATCCTGCAGGTGACCCTCAGGTGACCCCTGAGGGTAAAAAGTGAATGTTACTTAGTAGGGAGCCTGGTGAAGTGATCTTTGCCTAGCAGTAATACCTGACAGTGCCTGCCTACTGTCTGTATCCCCTGGGAAAAAGAAAGAAACTTCCCTGGGCACTCAAAAACATGTTTTACCTGTTCCAGTGTCCCCCCCCCCACAATGGCAGGGGAAGCTAAATGAACAAATGGCCCCAAAGTAGGGCAGGCAGCAACCCCTCACTGGAACCTGAAAGGACAGACCTATGTACAATCAGCTCACACAACCACAGAAACATGTCCTGGAATTAAGTCAGGTGCACTATTTCTAGAACAGGCTCCTTTGCTCCTGTGTGCGCTCTGGCTCATCTGTTACCAAAAGGAGCCTTGTACATCTTTCAACTTGAGCCCTTCAATTTTACCTGCCTTCTTCCCTGATTCCTACTCAACCTCAGACACATTCTCCCCACCCCCAGGTTTATTTGCTTCTGGCTCTAGTGAGGTTTCTGATCCTACTCTTTCAATAGAATTTTGATTTGTTTTTAATTAAAACCCATCTCTCCCACTAAGTCCTTCATTCCTTGAGAACAAGAAACGCACAGGCTGTCCTTACCACAGAATTCAGACCCAGGGACAGTGCCCAGAAGAGGAAGATGACAGGTTCCGACTCACCTGTCCCTTTAAGGGCCTCCCTCTGTTGGAGACCCAGAGAGTAGTTGCCAAGGGAGGCACCTGGCAGCAGCTATAGACCCTGGCCTTCTCACTTTTGTGTGCATGTGCAGATGTGGGGTAGCCATAAGAAAGACAGCTGACCCTAGTAATGAAAAGAGCCTGGCCGGCCATCCCAGTGTCGTCACCTCTGAGCAGAGACTAGGATGAGTCCTGCAGGATCAGCTCAAAAGCAGGGCAGCTGAGCTCAGTGGGTAAACAGGGACTTACAGTGTTCAGAGATCAGGTTAGAGGAGAAGGAATAAGCCACTGGCCAAACGAACAGCTAGGGTGGCTTGGTGGTTCCTCAGGCCGGTGGCAAACCACTCCTGGGTTCCAAAAGACACAATTCTGACCCTGCAATCTGTTTGCCTGGGGAAGTACCTCCTGAGCTTCACATTTGGTAATCCCTGGAGCCAGGAGGTAGCAGGCAGAGGGTGTGTCTGTGCAGGTATACACTCAGTTTATGAGGAGCGGCCATCATTTGAAACTGAGACCTGCCCAGCTATAAAAGAAGCCTCCCCTGCAGGATGCCAGCACCCTGTGATCCACAGGGGTCCCACTGCCCCCTTCTCTTAGCTCTCTGGCATGGCCCAGCCCCACCTACACAGCCAATCTGTGGGATCTGACGAGCCTGGGTCTGTGATGCACAGAGGAACAAATTAGTTCTCCTCAAAAGAATGGACAAAGAAATAACATTCTCAGAATAAGGCTACATCTTCTGGGGAACGAAGTGACCCTTGGAGATGAAGCAGGATGTCTGGAGAAGCTAAGCTGCTGGGGAAGTGGTGTTATTTGCGTCCCATGTGCTGAAACCCTCCTACACTGATGCTGTCAAATAACAATCAACACACTTTCCTAGTATCTTTCATATGGCTTGGGTCTCATTCCCAAAAGTGGTATACTCCATATGTGTATGTTGGAGCATGTTTTGAAGCAGGGTTTGTTTTTATTTCTATTTTTGTTTTTTGAGGCAAGATCGCTCTATGTCATAGTTCAAGATGGCCTCAAACTCACGACAATCTTTCTGCCGCATCCTCCTGAGTGCTAAGATTATAGGCATGGGCCACCACATCTGGTATGGTGACTTTTTTTTTTTTGAGACAGGGTTTCACTTTATAGTTCAGTCTGGTCCTGAACTGAGCCTCAAACTCATAGCAATCCTGTTGCCTCTGCTTCCCAAGTGCTGGGATTATAGGCATGAGCCACCATGCCCAGTACTGTGGTATGTGGTACTGATTGCTGGTGGAGATGAGTCACCAGGCCTGGCATTGTTGTATGTGGTTACTGGGAATCGAACTTGGGACTTTTCTCTTGCAAGGCAGGTACCAGAACCACTGAGCTAAATCCCTGGCCCTGCAAAGGAAAGTTCTGTCTGAAGGTTTCCACCATATTCTGGTTCTTTAAATTGAAGACAAGGAGAGGGTTTTGCTTTCCTCACTCAAGACTCAGGAATATAGGCATTTGGGGTTTTTGTTTTTGTTTTTAAGGTATTGGGGATTAAACCCAGGAACTTCACACTAAGTTACATATCTATCCTTCCTTCCTTTTTTTCCTCTCTTTCTTTACAATTTTGAAAGCCAAGGATTTGGCTCAGTGGTACCACATCTACTTTACAATTCTGAGGCAGGGTCTCACTAAATTGCTAAATTGCCCGATAGGCTCAAGTTTCTTCTTTTTTTTTAGGTTTTTTTGAGACAGGGTCTCGCTTTGTGGTTCAGGCTCGCCCTCAAACTGAGTTTGAGCTCAGCCTCAAACTCACATCACAATCCTCCTGCCTCTGCCTCCCGAGTGCTGGGATTACAGGCGTGAGCCACCACGCCCGGCACTGTGGTATGTGGTACTGGTTGCTGCTGGGTTGAGTCTCCACACCCAGTATTGTTATGTGGTTACCGGGGAATCGAACCCTGGCCCTTGCGCTTGCAAGACAGGCGCCGGGACTACTGAGCTATATCCCCGGCCCTAGGCTCAAGTTTCAATCCTCTTGCCTCAGCCTTAAAAGAGTACTGGGATTACCAGGCTGAGCTGGTGTTTTTGTTTTGTTTTTACCTTAGAAAAGGAGATTACTAGGTGGCTCTGACATGAGTCCCTGGAAACTTGGGTGGGCTTCCCAACTGGGTCTGTCTGCTCCTTTCCTCTCTTCTACTGGTTCAGCTTGTATCACAGCCTCACAAGAGGCCCTGACAGGAAGACTCTCCTGACTCCGCTCTGTGGGTGGGGTATCTCAGACTGCCAGGCAATCAGTACTAAGCACTATAATTTGCAAAAGTGCTTTCAGCTCAAGAGGGGAGCAGAAAAGGATGCTTGGGCCTTGGGAAAATCCTCTGCATTCCTCTGGCTTCGGAGCCATGCCCATGTGCCACAGCCTGCCTCCTGGCCCAGACAAAGATGTATTTTTAGAATTCAGTAATGATGTCTTTCTACCCTAGCTGTCCATCAGCAGATCCCAACCTCAGGGTAGCAGCCTCACACAGGAAACATCCTCCCTCTCAGTCTTCCTTCCTTTATCTCAATCCCCAGAACTGCCAAGGAGAGTTTGTCACATTTTATGTTCACTCGAGATGAAAGGCTATCTGACATTTCACTTGGATGTCCCTAAAACAACTGGGGGGAGCTGTTCGTGGTGGTACACGCATG
>PVIR01013165.1:0-25640 GCA_004026965.1 Petromus typicus
ATGTGCTGTTAGAACAGCAAGGATTGGATTTTATTCTATACAGTCGCACATTGTTTGTACACTGTGGAATTTTAAGGGAGGCTGTGATGGATTTTACATAGAAAGAAAAGCATTATGGTTATCTGGGTTTATAGAGGAGAAATTTGAATAGTGGGAAGGTAAAGCAGAGGTACCATGTAAGAGTTCATTGTAATATCAAAGACCATGGCTTAGAGAAAAATAGAGCTAGAAAGAGCTACTTGGATAGACTGAAGGGTTGGAGATAAGAGACCATGGTGACATGTGACTTATGGATAATGGCTTGGCTGGAAAATGGTACCAAGTAAAAGAAATAGGAAAAAGAAAGTAAGACAAGAGAGTGGAATGTGTAACTCGATTTAGGACATTTAAATTTGAGTTGCCTCCAATCCATCTAATTGAGGGTGATCAATTCTCAGTTGAATATGCAAGTCTGGCTCAAGTGTGATGTCAAAGTGGGAGTAAAACTTTGTGAGTGAGAAGAAAGGAGATCATATGAAAGCGTTCGTGAGGAGTGTATCTGGAGAAAAATTATAGACAGAGAAAAGAGCTCAGAGTCAGCTGGAAGTGTTATGATCACACGAGATCAGCCAGGAGAGCAAATGCCAGGAAAGTCCTCTGAGAACAAAGGCAGGGGAGGAATAAGAGAGGCAATAGAGACAGGATGCCCAGCGCCTCAGAAGAGGGGAAAGAAAATATGTGAAAGAGGGGGCACACCTAACAGTGTTTATGTTACACAGATGCGAAGAGGAGGGCGAACTTGACTGCAAAGGGAAGAGTTTAATCTGAGCACTGACAGTGCTTCATTTCCCGATTTGAGTAAGATACAGATCTAATAATTGGTCACAGTGTTGGCTCTTACTTTAAAGGTAATGCAAAGTCAGCTTTTAAATGTGAAGCTGTTACAGAAATAATATCTGTATATTTCCTTGCCTCCATAGTTTGCTTGGAATGCAAACTATGATAGATAGTATCATAGTATCACTTTGTAGATAACCTATACTTAATAGGGAATCATTCTGATGTATTTCAGTAACAGCATATCAGAAATAGGATGTGGAAATACTGTATCATTTCTCTAGTGTGAGAAACTGAAGTTGGAAACGAGGTCCACAATATATGATAAGTATTGTGAAATAGGAAGAAAATGTTCAAAGGAAACAGCAACTGGGTGGGGGAAAAGCAAAGAAGAGAAATACAAAAATTTGATGGTGAGAAGGAAGAAATGGAAACAAAGCTTGTGTATGTAGGGGGTGGGAAGTTGAATGGAGGGCAAGGGAATGGGAAAAATGAGAATCAAGATATATTATGTAGAGATACAAATTGCCAATGAGGAATGTGTCCATAATGTATTCCTAAAATGAACTAGTAAGCTCAATTTATATAAACAAAGAAAAAAATAGGTTCTTTAATGTTGATGCCCCATGTTTACATCAAGATGAAAAGGTTAACTGGTAGGGGTTCAGAGCTTGCAGCGCTATCCACGGGCTCACTGGGTGCTCTGAAGTTCATAAACCTGTGCTTGACTGGAGTTCAGCTCTCCCAGTCATGCAAAATGAACAGATTCAGCTTGATAGCTATGCAATTACATAGTCAAAGAAGATAGTCTGGAAGATCATATGGGCAGATCAGTTAATATCATCAATAGTAATAGACATAATATAACAATAAAAACTCGTCTCCCAGTGTTGTTGAAGTCAGATAAGACATGTAACAAGAGCTGTATGACTCCAAAATTGTATCAGTCCAGTGCCTTCAATCTAATTTTGATTACTCTTGTATTTATTTTGAGTGGATTTGAAAATATTTATTATCTGAAGTAGCATTTATGTCTTATTTCTAAGGCCTTTGGGATTATCAAGGATTTTGCACTGTATTTACCCTGTTTTTTAAAAATTGATTTTATCTGGGCCAGGGATTTAGCTCAGTGGTTCTGGTGCCTGTCTTGCAAGCACAAGGACCTGGGTTTGATCCTCTGGTAACCACATACAATACTAGGTGTGGAGACTCAAGCCCAGCAGCAACTAGTACCACACGCCTATAATCCCAGCATTCGGGAGGCAGAGGCAGGAGGATTGCTGTGATGTGAGTTTGAGGCTGAGCTCAGGGCCAGCCTGAACTACAAAGCGAGAGCCTGTATCAAAAAAAATATTGATTTTATCGGTACATTTTATGTACACATCATAATCACCATCACCATTGACAGTTTGTACCAGTACATGATATATCTTGATTCTCATTTTATTCCTACTCTCCTGCCCCCACTCCCTGTACACACAAACTTTGTTTCCTTTTTTAAACCATCAAATGTTTTCTTCACTTACCCCTTGTTTAGGTGTCTTTTTCTGCTGTAGGAAGTCTATATATTTGTTTTATCATAATTAGTTACATGCAATAATAATTAGGGAATATTTACCGACAATGCAGTTTTATAATATAACTAAAATTCTATTATAAGGTGAATTTCAGGAATTAAAAGTTAGAAAACAAAGCAATTTGACATTTGAATGAGTCTAAGGAAATACAAAATACTATTGAGGAAAGACTGACCCATAATCATGTGGATGTATATAGGTAGACACTTTGTAAAGATTGTGGAAAAGTAATCAGAAGATTCTTAAAAGAGGTCCTCATATGCTTGACATAAGGGAGTCCAGAAAGTGGCATTTACACCCACAACTCAAAGCCCACAGAGGTTGGCTACATGAATGCAAAAATCTGGCGTGAGCTTATCTTGCTCATAAAAATGAAGGAATGAGATTGACTGCTTACATGAGAATGTATTAATTACTCGGAAATTAACAGGTACTCATGAAAGTTTTGCAGTTAAAAAAAACCAGACATCTAGGAATGATTAGTAAATATAAATGAAGGTCAGAAATCTAAACCATTTTATGCTCACTGGAATGTAAGACAATGAAAGCCTTTCTGCCATAGGAGTTGGTAACATAGAAAATGATGGATCCTCATGTGCTACTGTTGCTGAAGGTGTAAACTATGACAATCATTTTGGAAAATGTAGTGTCCTCATGAAAAGTTCAATACACATGTGTTCCCTATAACAAATAATTCATTGCTCATGTACAAATCCTGGGGACATTATTGCTGGTGAATCAAGAGTATTAGAGCATTTCTAGCTGCATTGTGGAGAGTGACAACATCCTGGGAACAACTCAAAGATCCATTTACACAACGCAGATGAGTAGGCTATGCTCTGTTCATATGAAGAATTATGCGGCTAAGACAATGAATGAACCAGGATTAAATGCAATAACACAAATGTATCTTTGAGACATATTGAGTAGAAAAAGTAAATTTCAGATTATACAGTTTAATAACATTCATGTAGCTCAAATCAAAAGAACGGAAAGAACACATATGGTATATGTATATGAAGTTATTTTGTAATATATAGGTAAAGTTTTTTTCTAAGGATAAGTTTACTTTGAATGAATAGAGGTAGGAAGAGGCTGAGAAACAGTAGAAAGTGGAGAGTTTAAAAAGCCACTGTAATGTTATTTTTACATTAGTGATGGGCTTAATAGGAGATAGTTCACATTTATTGTGTTATGACGCTTCCTATCTATAACTATGCTACATGTTTTGCTATATGTCAAATTGAATAGAGAACTACTGTCTCCTGAAATTAGTGATAATTAGGATCATCTTGACTGATAGCATAAAGTCCTATCTGGTTTACCATTTAATCAGATAACTCCCTACATCCGCTCTTTCTACCGGCAGCGCAAATGGCCTGTTGGCAGGCACAGTAAGAAAACAGTGCAGATGATACAGCTATAGCTCTCTACAAAGCTTAGTTCATGTCCTGAGGTTTTTAGAAATCAGAATATGTATGTTACACTTGAACAGACAGCGTGACATATCCCACTCTGCTCTGCCTTCTCCTTTTCTCCTTCGATTTTAGAAGTGCTGGCAAGAAACGAATAGAGAAAATTAAACAAATCATCTGCCAAAAGGCTCATGTGTAAAGTGTAGACAAATTGTGCAGCAGTTCTGATTAGAATAAGCAGATTGAAACCCTGATAACGAAACCTCTCTAAGCACAGAGATTGGCAAGGGAGCACCTTGGAGCGCTTGAAGTGGCCCCATATTATCAGGAGCGATGATGTGAATGAGAATCCAAGCACTTGTCGAGTGCTGTGTATTTAACTGAAGAGATAATTGTATGCAAGTCTATGGAATCCCTGGGAAGATGAAAAACATAGAGGTTGGTAGGTTATTAAATATTTCATAATGTTTTTATATTCATGAAAGTATAATATAATTAGATCTTGGCTTAGTTTTCACTTTGGACTGCCATTGTTAATTTTTTTTCATTCCAGAATTTTATTAACTCTCAACCCGAGAGTCATTATTTTCTGGGTGGACCTCATACTTAGCTTTGACTAAGCTTAATGCTTTAAATAATATTTGTAAAAAGAAAGAAATAAGTAGCTTGCTCCACATCACCTTATCCACCGCTGCTGAGCCACTCTTGATTGCCAGGTTGCTTTCCACCTCTCTGGGTCTTCCTCTACCAGTCTTCTCTGTTTCCATCGTCCCATTGCACTCTTGTTCTGCCTTTCTTCTCTGTGACTGCTGGATGGATTGTGGTCTTAGAAAACAATTATTTGTAAGACAATGTGTCGGTGTAAGTCCGATGTATGTCCGGGGTCGCAGAAGGAAACGAGGCACTCAGGGATGAGATCCAGCAGGGACAACAGCCTCAGAGGACTGAACCACCAGCTGTCCTCTAACAGCTCTTTTATTATGGAGCCAATACAAAGTAGCAATGCATAGGGGTAAAAACAGAAGAGGTGGCCTGGGGCGTTTCCTGGGACAGTCCTCGCAGTTCTTCCTGATTCCTATCCCAGTGTTTGTTTACCAATCTCGTTTGCAAGATTCAGTAATACAAAACTTAACAAGATGCCCAGGAACATCCTGTGAACTGGTGATAAGGAAACTCAGGAGTTCTGCATAACTGGTAAGCAGCTACCTTTTCCCCTACAACAATGATTTTACAGGATGGAGTAACTTCTACCTGAAAGCAAAGGCTTTAGGAATTTGTATACTCTGTACTTTGATTGGGACAGTAGATTCCTAGGCTTCATTATTCTTCTCATTAGGCTGCCGTGGGGATGCACACTTTCACTTTTTTGTTATTTATTTACCTAATGGACATATGTGTTGAATACTTACTATGTGCTAGTTCTGTGGGGGACTCCTAGGATACTAAAATGAGAAAAACAGTCTCAGCTACTCAAATTATTATGCTCTGAAGGAAATGCCTGAGTTTGTGATTAGAGCTGTGTGTTGCCACATGCCTGTACTATGATCAGTATATAAAAGTACATATTAGGTTTTATTCCTCATTATATTGACCTTTGGGAAATTTCCTTCCAATTCTCTCTTCACTGAATTTGTGTTTGTGCTGAAGTCTAAGTAAATATGCAGTGCCAGGCCTTACATTTAACTATAATGGACTAGAGTATCATCAGGTTAATTTTGAGGTCTGCTTCTCTCTCTCAGTGCACAAATGGGTGAATTGGAAAGGAGAGAGCAGGCAAAAAGATGTAGGACTGATTTTAAAAACAGAATGAAATATTTTCCACTGGACTGTAGATTTAAGCAGAGTGACAGACTATTGAGGTATACATATTGGGTATGTTCTCTTTTTTCAATTGATTAAAATATATTTATGAATCTCTTTTTATAATCAAATGGAAATTCATAGCTTTATTTCTCCAGGGTCTTTGTGGACATTCACCCACCCATTCATCCACCCATCCATCCATCCATCCATCCATCCGTCCATCCATCCATCCATCTTTCCATCCATCCATCTGTCCTTCTGTCCACCCATCCATCCATCTGATCCATTTATCTACCCACATTTAAAGACTGCATGGCAGGTACAGGCTCTGTAAAAGCATATGAGGACCTCGGCCTTCAATGGAGCTTAAATTTTTGCTCTCCTTGTACTTTTCCTGTTTACATGGGAATAGTAAGAGAAACACCGCTCAAAGATAGTGAATGAGAAATTTTAAATTGTAGTAACCATACTGAGGAAGAGATATCTTTACTTTGGACGCTATTATAAATAAATAATCAAGAAGAGAAAAGTATTGTGGGCCCAATAATGATGTTTATTTACAAATATCATCAAGTCTTTAACTTGTCTGTAACTGAGAGAAGTATGTCTCATTCCTAGAGAAGTATTCTAATGTACTTTTTACAAATGTCCTTACTGCTCTCTTTGTGCTTTCCAGAACACAACTGTTTATTGCAAAGCTGCATTGACAGCTATTTTGCTGAGTAACTGCTTTGTATTTTGGAGAAGATCCAATGCAAACATTTACATTAATGCAGCATATGCAAAGGTCAGGAGACCCAAAGCATGGTTCCCATGGCAACAGACCTTTATTTCTCAGGAGCTTGGCAGATTTGCTTTCAGTGTGCTTAGCAAAAGTTTTTCTTTAATGATATAGTCTCCAGAAGTTCTTATGACAATGTTATTCCGGAATTTTTGCTTTTGTTTAGAGAACACATCACAGATATGTTTGCTTTTCTTCTGCTTCCCTGAAACCTCTCAAGGTGGGGCCCTTCTAACTCACCTATTGTGATCTCCAGTGGCCTAACTGCTGCTTCTGCCTCTCATCCTCTTCCCTTCAAATTTTAATCTGTGCCATCGGACTTTTTAATATGACATTCAAATTATGTAGATCAGGTAGTGTTGTTTGCCTTATTATCTCAAAGCTTCCTCCACTTCCACTCTCGGATGGCTTCCCACTAAACTTGCAGAAACCCCACATTCATTATTAAAGCTAACAAAGCCACCTTGCCTGACTCTTGTCAATGCCACTCTGATGTGGATTCACTTTTCTGTCATACCGAGGTCTCTGGATTTCACTGCCTCTATATCCTCTTCTGTTGCCTTTGATATGTTCTATCCTGCTTGTATTTTTTTGTTTTGTTTTGTTTTGAACAAATGGCTCCTTTGGCTGAATATTCCTCACTATCTTACTTACTATTATTGTAACATTTCACTCCTCAAATGCAGGCTGTTGCATGGCTTTTAAACTTTCTTTAAACAGCAATACTTGGCCAATATTTGAAAGTACCATTTTGGCTCATTTGGATGGTCACTGTCTTCTTTCCCTGGAACACATACCGCATGAGGGGAAAGGCTTTGTTTCTTCTGTCAATTAATTTATTTACATCTTCCAGAATGGAATTAAAGTGATACTCAAGAAATACTTGCTGACATCTGAATTTGCATTTCTTAAAAATAGATGTAGTGCCACATGGCAGCATGAAAATTCCAGCATATTTACATTTCTCCAGATTTGAAAACAGATATAGAAGGAAAATATTTCCACTGCTTTTTTCTTCCACTGGCATTTACGCTGTGATGGTGTGGTGGACACACTGGTGAAAAAACAGCAATCAGCGCCAATAAAAACACTGGAAATTGTTTCATCTGCTGGTGAGAGCTGGCTCAGTCCCTGGGGAGATGTCAGGCCTGTGATAGCCAGTCGGGATCCCGTAATGGATTATCTTTTCAGAGCCAAAATTCAGCCTGTCAAGAGGTGGAGAAAATGATTTGTGGCCTGAAGAGATGGTAGATTAATATTTCTGAAAAACTGTGCTCTCAACCGCCTATAGCTACAGGTTTATTTTACCATTAAGACATCCCTCCCTCTGGTACAGGAAATGCATTGTAGGAAGTAGCATCTTTGCTTTGTATATAGACGTTGCCCCTGTCCCCAGACGGGGTTTCCTAGCGAGGTGTAACATTCATTAGCCCCTTTGGACCGTGCTGCCTGCAGAAACAGACCTGTCTGCCTCTCACAGCTTCATTTCGGAGCCAGAATGCGCCGCGTATCCGGGAAAGCTGTGATGGACGAAGCAGAAAGAAGATTGATTTTCACAAGGTACCTTGCTCCTGGAGTAATGAGAGTGGCAAATTACTTGCTCACTGAGCAAACATGACAAGAATGTCATAGAGCAAATTTATATTTATGCAAACACGCCGGGGCCACGTAGATGGGAATCCCACAAAGTGACCTTATCTCCTGAAGAGAGGCTCCTAAATCATCAGCTTGCTCTGGAAAACTGACACTCAGCAAAAGCTGCCCAACAGTTGCCCAGAAAACAAATAATTCTAATGAATAATGTAATGCTCGTGGGACAGTAAAAAACAGGATAAATCCTGGTGCCATTTTAAAATGAGTGTCTTCAACTCGCGGGCTCTTTCTGGTGTTCGTCTTGGATTTTGTGGCGGTGGAACATAAAGTATCTAATCTCATAAAGTAAAAGAGAGGGCGTGATTTATTCTAGTCATCATGGGCCTTCAGAACCTCTCATTTGGTAATATTAGTGGTTGATAGGGAAGCGGATAACATTTTTCACGTTGGCAGGAAACCTAGTGCAGAGGCAAGAGTCACAGAATGTTTGGAGCATACAAAAATATACAAAGGTCGCAAGTGATAGAAGGCTATGGGATAATACCAGGTTAAAGCGTTTCAAGACTCTCAGTATAAAGGCTGACAAAATCTACTTCAAAAGCAATTCTGAGGCCTTTTTGGCTCTAAAATATTAAAGACATTAAAACAGTACTGATTTTGTTTGTTAATCAGTTTAAGAAAATTGCTTACTTTTGCAAGTAGCCCTGAATTTAGAGCGATTATTTTCTGTTTGACATTCACTTGTTAATTATTTATCCCTCACTGGAAACCCTGGAGTGTTCCTAGAACCAGCCACACAGTGAAAGGACGCATAAGATTTTAAAGCAACTTGTTCTAAGTAAACAGGGTGATAACATCAATGAAGTCCAGAAGAAATGGACTGGAAAGCCAACTCCTTGGGACTGAGTCATGGGAACCTGTGTGGAACACCTTCCAAGAGAGGTGTTATCTGTCCACTTCTGACATATCCAGTCCCTAGAATTCTGATGATAATTCTCAGGAGGGTCTCCTTAGTGGGATAACTGGATGACCCCCATTACCACTGTATCCTGGGAGGCAACACAGTGTGTGCAGTGCTGTCTGTGTGTCACGTATGAGCCCAAGTGCCTCACATGTTACCTGACACAATAGTCATGCTGTCCCCATTCCAGAGTCAACACTGTCTTCACTTGCAGTTGTGGAGTTAAACGGAAAAGATGAGAGGAATGGGAGGAAAAGAGTGAGGGGACCTCTTGTTGGAAATACCTGACTCCACATTTTTGGGATAAGAAATAGACTCTGAAATTTATTACATGACTAGGATGTATTTATGCACAAGTACAGATGTCATAGAAAGAAAATGCAGTACAGGTTTACATTGCTAGGAGCTACCTGCTGAGAACCAGTGGCTCATTCCACTCTGACATTTTCTTTCCATAGCTCCTTTCAACCCTCCGCTGTGTTCCTATGATCCTTGCTTCTTACCAGTACATATTGAATTATTGTATCTTTTCTTGGGGACCATTATTTTTATTTTATTATTTATCCACTTGACTTTTTTTATTTGTAGTGGTAGTAGTAATAGGGACTCAGTCCAGGGGATTTTGCATTGAGTTATATTCTTACAATTCCTTCCCCCATTAAAATATTTTTATTTGGAGCAAGGGTCTCGCTAAGTCCCTAGGTTCTCTAGGCTGTACCTAAACTTGTAGCCCTCCTGCCTCAGCCTTTCAGAATTCTGGAATTACAGGTGTTTCCACTGTGACTCCTATTCCACTTGATCTTTTAAAATTAAGCTTCTCACTGAATTTTCCAGAAATATATCCTTTAAAAGTTTTGCAAAGTTTAAGTTTTAAGAAATTTTAAAAAAATTTATTGTGAATAGGTGCATTTTATATACACATCATAATCACAGTCAACATTGAGAATTTCTACTAGTATATAATATGACTTGATTCTCATTTTTTCATTCCCCTACTGACCCTACAACCCCCAACCCCTATATATGTAAGCTTTGCTCCCCCCTTTTTTTTACCATCACAGTTTTTCTTTCCCCTAATAATTTACCCCTACCTCACCTCCCTTTGAATATGTCCTATTTTATAATATCTATCATGCATTCTAGAACTCATTTACATTTTCAGTTTCTCATATCAGAGAAAAGCTATGGTATTTACACATCTGTGACCTATTGATTTCACTTATGCATATGTCCTCAAGGTATATACATCTGAGTATGAATGACTTAAAATTATCATTCTTTATGGCTGAGTAATACTTTATTTTATTAAAAAAACCTACATCTTCTTTATCCAATCTCCAGTTGATGGACATTTGGATTCTTTCCAAGATTTACCTATCACAAACTGACCTGCTATAAACATGGATGCACATATGTCACTACAGTATGAATCTTTTGTTTCTTTCATATAAATCTCTAGTAGGGGAATAGGAGGGTCAAATGGAACCTCTTATCCTAGTGTTTTGAAGAATATTCACACTGATCTCCATGGTGATTGTACCAGGCTACATTCCCACCAACAGTGGCCAATCTCCCTCATGAACATTGATGCAAAGATCCTCAATAGGATGCTGGAAAACAGAATACAGAGAATCATCAAGAACATCATACACTCTGACTAAGTTGGATTCATCCCAGGGATTCAGGGTTGGTTTAACACATGTAAATCAATAAGGATAATACACTACATAAACAGTCTCAAGGACAAAAACCATATGGTCATCTCAATTGATGCAGAAGAAGCATTTGACAAAATTCAACATCCATTCATGGATGGCATCTGTGAGAAACACAGATGCCCCCTTGGCTCTGATTGCTTAGGGGCATTCTGGTTTTATCAAGTCAGCTTCCTGCCTAGAATAGTAATGAAGTCACACTGCCAGAGAACTTTCTCATAGGTAGTAAGTTATTAAAGTAGACCTGGTGTTTCTGACTACCTGCTAAACACCAGCACATTGGGGCTTCATTTTGCTTGTTCTGGGGAGAGGAAAAGAGGCAGAAATCTACTACAAGTTCTACCAGTTCTTCAGTATGACACAAGTTCTCTTATTATCTCTTGGACAGGGTGGCCCACCTGTATGCTTATTAGTTGGGCATTTATTATCTAAGTCACATATGGCCTTAAGTACTCTATATAATTAACACACTTAACCCTTGTAGCCCCTGATAAATAATTTATTATTTTCCCTATATCATAGCTCAGTGAACTGAGATACTTGTTAATTTTTCCTAATGGTTCAAAATTAGCAAATGTTAAATCTGGGGTTTGAGTCTAAGAAGTTTGGCTCCAGAGTTAATTAACAATCAACACAGCCCTTTAACTGTCAGTACGGAATAATGTGGTTGTGATTATAGCTGCATAGCTTTCCAATTCATGTACTACACTATTTAATTCTTTGATATTTTAAGTACAGCAAGTCTCCAACTTACAAACATTTGAGTTTCAAACTTTCATGGATGCTAATGGATCTCGCATTAGGAACCTTCAGAGATGTGACCAAATTGCTGAAATAGCTCCCATGTCTGACACCCTTGCAGCTGTGCTGCTGTGTGCTCACTGTACAGTGCGCTGGTGCTATCTGCCAAGAATGAGGCTTGAGAGAGCACAAATGGCAATGGTTGCCCTAGGACGAGGCTTGGGAAAGTGCAAGGGGCAGTGGCAACTCTCAGTGCTGGGGCTGACAATGCTATAAATCCTCAGGTGCAGCTGTGCTGGGAGGTGGTGATTTAGAGGGGCCTGTGATAAGGATGGTGATCTCAGATTCCTTTAATGTGGATGAAGATGAAAGCTAGACTTTGTCACTGTGAGTGTCCAGTGTAAGATCAGGATACATCATAGATGATAAGATACATTCTATAGCTGAGATATGTCATCTAAGACATAGGACAAGGATGATGTAACTTGTGGAGATCAGATGAATTATAAGCAGGCTGTTAATGTCAGGAGAGAGGGTCAAAGGTTGGGCAAAGACACAACTACACCAGGGTCAGTATTTCAGAGGGGTGGAGAGGTCTTCTTCAGGGCTCTGGAGTAGTCAGTCTTAGGAAAATGGCAGAAGCTGTTTCTACAACTGAGGCTCCACATGGGAGCCAAACTAGCAAATATGATTTGAGTCTTGCAGACCTGATATCTTTAAACATGTCATTCATATCAAGGCAGAATGTAAAGAGTAGATGGGAGCCTGAACCTAACAGCATGAAAGCTAGGTCCTGACTTTGCAAACATGCTTTCTCCTTTGTCAGGGAGAGATTTTACAAGCTTCTCCACTCAAGTGTTAGCAATTATGTTTCATAAATATAGGGATTATCTATGCATGTCATTGGTTGTATTTAATAAATTTGTTTGTATTTAATTGATTCTTCTGGTGAAGTAAAGATGGTACCTTTAAGCATACTATACATAGGAATATAAACTGTACAAGAAGAGGGGAAATCGTTCTGTGTCCTAGCCTGTCTTTCTAGAAGTGTGTGTTAGTAGTGTTCTCCTTAATTAGAAAGTGGAAATTGAGCCTACTTGGAAATGCATAATATCAGAAACCAACACAAATGGCAGAAGACAGTGATAGATTTTTATTCTTCACACCCAAAGACAACAGGAGTTGATCCAGTTAGGAGAATGGCAAAGGGAAAATGTGGTGAAGGACACATGCTCTCCAGAAAATTCACAGATCCAATCATGTCCTCAAATAGATCAAAACTTAATTATTATCATCCAGATTTGATGTTTGCACTGTGTTATGTCAGCAGGTGGTGTCGAGGATCCTGTAGAACTGATTATTTTTATACAATTCTCAGGCAGGAGGTGTAGAACTATGGATGAGGAGATTGAGAAAAAGAATCGAAGCTGCTATGCACCCTGTTACGATGTCATTCTTCACCCTTTCTACAAATGCCACGTAGAGAGAGCAGGAACTCATTCTCTTGTCTTCCTCTGTGTGACACAGTAGAATGAAGGAGAAATTTGTAATCAGAGGACCTGGGCTTGCCTGTTACATCTGTCACTTATGGGTGTTGCCTCTGAGAAAATCTATCCCCGTCTCTGAGTTCAACTTTCTCACTTTACAATACAGGTAATAGCATCTTAGTCACTGTATTGAACTATGACTATGAACATATTTTATCTACTCATAAGAAGTACACAAAACTAAGAAACTACTCAGCAAGCATTGTTTTACTTCTTTAGTTAAGGAATTGGCCAAATATTAGTAATGGAAATTAATGTAAATATAATATAATGGAAATATTTCCAAATATAATGGATGAAAAATTCAAAAAGGAAGCTGGGCACCATACTTGAAACATTCTTGTTTTTTACCTCTCTCATCTTATCCTGAATTTCACCAAAAATATTTGATAAGATCAAATGGTGGTGGTGGTTTAAAGTAATATCTAGATCCAGAGGAAGACACTAGAGTAGAACTCAGAAGTCTGATTACTGGTCAGGTGCTTTGTGCTATTTGCCAATTTCTCACTGAAAAACCACTTTGACTCTTTAAAGTTAGTCTGTTTTTTCTAAATCACTCTCACACTTGCTTGAATATTCCACACATCATTTTCTTACTTATCTTAAGTAAGATAAGGCATCTTCTATGCCTTTATCAGGAGTCCTTTGAAGGATGGAGCAGACTGGGGCCTGCTGACTTTGGTACCCTTTACAATGTTCAAAATCTGGCCTTGCATAAAATAAGCACTGAATAATAGCTACCTTCAATGCATATGTAGGATTTTTCCCAAATGAAACTTGAAATAAGCAGCTGTTTGCTTGATAATAAATATGTATAGAATGACTGTTTAATAATTGCTATTTTCCTATCACACATATGTCACAAATTGTACTTCAACTATGAGATTTCAGCTTGTATTTTTGAATTTAATTAAGATAATATGTTATTACATTATTTTTTTCCACTGAAAATAATGGAAAATAAGCAATATATTATCACAAAGCTATTTATTAGTTGAAAGATGGTTTTTCTTTTTACCTTGTTATTGTCAAACCTCGAATGAAAAACTCAGTTTTCATCAGACTGCTGTATGTGCAGGGGCCATTGTGTCAACATCTGTGTTCTACTGTAGAGTATCTGCAGCTGTTTAGTGATAGTTGTTGAATCCATAGTGTGGGGCTAGTTCAGTTGGATGATGAATGTTGGACTCTTGAGATGATAGGATAATAGAATTACAACTTGGAAGGTACTTTCAAATAGATTATCATCTTTTCTTGTTATGCAATCCCGCCATGGAAGCTACTTCCATCAAGTAGGATTAGTTTTGTTTTACAAGATGATCAGTTGAGGTTCTGAAGGATTTAGTGATTCAAGAATTTGCCTAAACAAGAGACCTATTCTGCTCTTGTGTAGAAATATTCTCACTGAATCCTGGTACTCTCTATGCAATCATGTCATACATAGAAGCTCCAAAAGCAACCTTCAGCTTAGGAAAATAATTGCACTGATTTTGGCATCTGAAAAAATTGTACCTCCAAGGAAACAGTGGCCCTGAACTTGGTGAAAACGTCTGAATTTCAGGCAGTTCTGAATTGACCTTATGTCGAGAGAAAATTAAGTACAACCTCTTGGTTCTCTTTTAACTTCCTTTGCTTCCATTCTCCAGCTTATTTGAACTGGGAGTTACTCCAGCCTTCTGATGTTACCATTCTTCCAAATACTCTTTTGTACCCTGTCATTTTTGTTCCTACAAGCTGAAAAGAGCCAGCTGACTCACTGGTATTTTTATATGTTGCACTTTATTGTTTTCCTCCAGTGTTTTCCACCCGACACCCAAAGTGCAGATGCTGCGATTGCTACTTCTAGTCTGAGACAGCTGGCTTTCAGGAGGCCCTTTTCTTTCTTTCATTCTCCATTATAGTCTTTATGTGCCATTGCTAAAGTACAGAGTGGAAATGTATCCGATCTTGTCCTTGCTGGAACAAACGCTGTTTTTATGCTCTATATTCTGCCATGGAGGGCAATCTTGGTTTTAAGTTATATTCACACACTCAATATTTCAAATCTAAGGATTTTTTTACAGAGTTCTGTAATCATAGTTATTTGACACAATTCTTTTGAAGACAATAAGTCTGGGTATAATTTTCAGCAGGAGTGAATAATAAGCAGAGGGGAAATCATTTGTTTAATGTAATTTTTGTCTTATATTCTTTCTCTCTGTTCTCTTGATCAAAGTTAGAGTTTATAAGGTCCACAATTAAACAGAATGTGTGCTCTAATGCTCAGGAATGTGGTAACTTAGACCAGAAGTCCCATATTATCTGTCCACAGAATATACTTGGCACACAGAATTCTTAAAATTAGGATTAATTGGGAGTGCTTGAAAATGGAGAGGTCTCCAGTCTGATTCTGTATTTCTGTCTCTTGAAGAAAACTAGGGGGGGTGGTGTGTGGAAGGGCCAGGCGCCTCTTCCCACCTGGCCTCGGGAGGCTGGAGCAGGTGGGGGGCACTGCTGGAGGTGAACTGGAGGTGACACAGTGCTCCTGCTCAACTTCTTCATCTGCCTGTCTCTGAATGTCACTGTCATTTATCTATACTCAATTCTTACTTCTCACATAGTACTAGATTTACAAATTATCAGTCATATTTAATTCTAGCTATATATAATTTGTACAAAATGAGCACAACATTGTAATTTTTTTTACAAGCCCAGTAGAGAAATTTAGTAGGATTTGTTTAAAAGTGCCTCATTTTATAGATGGAAACCATGGTATTAGAATCTTTACTTTTATCATCAAACTTTTAGTGCAAAGAACTTTTGGCCTGGAACTTGAAGACCTGGCTTTGAGTTCAGGCTGTGATAATCACTAGCTTTGACTTTCACTTCACTTCTCTAAGGCTGTTTCTTCATTTCTGCCAGCTTCATGGTCATGTGTATAAAACTAGATCACGAAGTGAAAGTGCGTGGTATGCCATCTGGCACCATGCAAGGGCAGGGTACTTTGTGGGGAAACAGAGATATAGCATATGGTTTCTCAAGGAGCTTGGAATCTGTTTACAGACACAGGTCTTGCAGATAACACAAATAACACTTGAAAATATTCTTCCCACAAGAAGTGGATATACATTAAATGTTATCAGACAAAAGAAAATGTGCCTGGATAGTCAAGGTAATCATACTCAAAATTAAAAGCACCTATGAAGTATTTCTTCTAATTTATTCTACAGATATTTTTGCATCTCCTTCGTGATAAGAAGCATTATAAATCCTGGGACTAAGGTAGTGAAAGTCTTAAATTCCTGTTTTTTATAACACTTGTATTCTATAGAGGGGAAGATAATAAATTAGACAAGTAGGCAATTACTATAAATTAAAATACTTTTAAATACCATGAAAAGATTAGTATGGATTGTGTGGAAGAGCCAAAAAGCATAACTTATCCCATTATGACTTTTGCCATATTATATTTCCTCTTTTATTTTTACCACGCATTACAGGCATGACAGAAAGTTTACCTGTTTCAAGATGGTTTGGTAGCAAGTTTAATTTGCATAAGGACATACAATTTACAAAGTACTTTCAGATCCATGGCATGTAGTTAAAAGAATGTTAACTCTGGGACCGCTGCTTATGTTGTTGCTGTGCTGGGATTGGCTATAATTATTTTATGTAGTATTTTACTTGATGTGTCTTGCAATCTAAAGTAAGAGGACATATAATGAAAGGAAATCAGGTCAGTAGGTTTTTAGGAAATATAAAATGATTATGTTCATACTTTAGATCAGTCATACCTACTACCTCACTATAAAACTTTCCTCTTCTCAAGGTGCAGTATTCTTCAGAGCATTTTCTAAAATAGATTTGGGATAATAGGCTTCCACCACCACCTTCTGGTATAATTTCACAAGCCAGTAACTCTCACCATTGAGAACATTTCTCGATTGTGCATTTAAAGCTTGACTATTTCTGTGTAGCATGAGTTCATACTGTGGGGCATACCTATCCATGGCCAAGGAAAGTCAGTTCATTTTTAAGGAGAATATTGAAAAGAAGCTGCTGATGGCAGGAGAAAGCAGAGTTGGGATATGTGATTAATTTTGCTCTTAACGGAAGGTCCCAGATAATTGGAAAAGGTAAGACAAAAAAGAGATTTAAATAGGAGCAGAATTCTTACTGCAGCAAGAACAAGGCAAAGAGCAACATAATAGAGACCTGCTGTGGGCTGAGGGTGATCGTGAGTAGTGATCACTGTTTTGATTCTTAGGAAGTTAAGTTCTTAGTTGCTGGTGGGACGAAATGAAAGCTCAGTGTAGGACTGTGCTGTATTAGCATCTCCTAATGCTCCACTGTTCCCTCAAAGACAACTGATTAAGATACATGGACTCACATACAACATCGAGCACATAGAAAGAGTAGTTGTAAAATGTGGTTTCTAGTGTGTTCCACTTACTAGCATTGCTGTCACTCTCCGATGCTTTATAGAGGAACTGATTGTACTGGGTTTTTGTGCAAGGTCCAACATTTTTATTTAAACTGTTATTCTAGAGTGTAATATGGACTCTGCTAACTTGATTGAGCAGCCTCTTCTTGAATTTCTCTTGTTTTCTTTTCTGGAGTTGGAATGATATGCCCTTGGGGAAGAGGAAGTGAAAAGGATCAAGCTGACATGTCTATGTACCAATTCCCCATGATGAATGTATTTATTATGGGTTGCAAACATATATTACTGAGAATATATATATTTTGCCTAGTTTGTTTGCTTCCATTATTTTTTATAGTACAATTGAGATGTATTCATATTTTTCTTTTAGATAGTAATATGTGTGGAAGTCTTCAGATTATACAGCTCTAGCTCTTCTGCTCACTTAGCTATGGAATGGTTGTATGTTGAGGCATGTGCATACTGTGTTGTAATGGTTCACTGGCAAGTTTGTTTTCCTTTCTTGGTTGCTAATATCTGATGTCTTGTTGGCCATACTTGATGAACGAATGTAGAGAGAAAACTCCTTCACATTAATACCTATAGCCACACTGAGAGTAAATTTTATCCTAATGAAGAGACCTTAAGGATTAATTTTATCATTTACATTCATATTTTCACTTATTTTCCAGCCCGAAGGAATGGGCTAGAGTAGATTCCTCCTGTGGCTTCATAAGCTCCCAAGAGCAATAACTAACCCAAGGGTAACAGAACAGAAAAATATTTAAAACTAATTTTATTCCTATACATTTGTTGCTTTCATAACCATAGAAGAAAGGGAAGGGAGGGAAGGGAAAGGAGAAGAGAAAGTGATTTAAAATACATTTTGTACATGTACCATCTTATCAGAAGGAATGTAAACATCTGGTACTGTATATGTGTAGTAATAAACTAAACTAAAATAAAAGTGCTTTGTTTTTAAGACTGTATAAGGAACTTATATATTATACAGAAGTATCTGCTTTTACCATAAATCATCCCAAAATTGAAATAATTGTATTATTTAGTTATCTTTAAAAGAGTATATGTAAATAAGGTGAAAGGGGACAATGTTGAGATTGTAACAAAAAAGTAAGGAAACAAATTTTATGTATATGGGGGGGTGGTAGGGTGGGTAGAGCTATGGGAAAAAATGAGAATTAAGTTGTGTCTTATACTGGTACAAATCCCCATTATGGAGTGCAATCATGATGGGTATATTTAATGTACCAATAAAAATTTAAAAAAAGAGTATATGTAAGTGGAGCATTTTTTCTTATTTAATTTTATAATGTTCCACCCAACTGTTGTGAAATAGCTGTGATATCATCTAGGAGTAGGCACTTTGTGGATTGTCCACCTCCCAAAGCATCTGTCTGTATCCTTCTGCCCATTCCACCTGTTTACAGCCTTATTGTTACAGAGCACCAGAGCCCTGTGAAGGGCTCCGGTAAATCTCATTTTTTCTAAGTGTTGGCACTTTTGTCTTTTTGTCTACTGGGAAAAAAGATGAAATATGAAATGAAGCTCTGTGTTGTCTAAATTTCAATTACATAGACTTCCTTTTTATAATTAAATTTTAGTAAAATACACATTTCACATTAAATTGTATATCAGGCTTATTTTCAATATGTAGATCCAATACATTTAAAATTCTTTGGTACCACTAGAAAAAAAAAAGACAAAAAAGAAAATTCTTAGTTAGACCCAGATTTGTTAATAGTTTATTATAGGTCCTATTACAGTGGCTCACTATTAAATCTCACTTTAAGTTAAAGTATATAATCACTCATTCTTTTTGTTAATTTTTTTTCCTCAGGGATCTAAGAGCAATAGTTCACATTTAAAAAATTCAATAAACTAAAGTTAAGGATTGGGAAGAAAAATACAGAACAGAAATGCAGAGAAATCATGCACTTTAGGGTTAGAACTGTGCATACATTTCCTTCACATTATCTACCAGTGTTATGGGACTTTAAGGGATCAGAGGGACCACGAGGAAACAAGAGGATTTCATTTTAGGTGAACACTGACTCCCCAGGCGCACATCTAAAGGTTGAGGCCAGAGCAAAGGGAAGTCTCTAGTTGTATACATTTGGTCAAAAGACGATGTGATGGTGTTTCTGGTGGAGAGAAACAGGCGATCTGGTATGAAAGCAGTTAATAATTTAACCTGGAAAGAAGACAGAGTCTTGTGAGAAGATGTCATGAACTTTATTTACAGGTCGGAGTTGCCACTTTTGTCTTTATCAGAACAAAGAGTTCCAGCTACAGCAGCGCGGTGTGATCCGAGGGTGGACGAACTGCCCGAGGCTGGGTGAACTGCTTAAGGCTGAGAAAACTTGTTTTTATTTAAATCCTGTTTCACAACAACTAGCAAAAGAATAAAACCCTTCAACTAGTTTTTCAAGAATGAAGGCCTATGTTTAATTTTGTTTTCATGATGTGCTGCTTGTAAGACATATGTGGATATTAGTAGGCCAATTATTTGTTATTAAAATGTTGATCACTGGAGAGTTTTACATGATTGTACTGTAGTTAATATTCATAGTAAGCAATGGCATACTATGTGTCAAGACTTGTGCTGGCCACTTTTCATAATCTCTGCAGTATCTCAACAGCTCAGTGAGGCAGATAAGGTCTTATGATCCAACTATCGTAATACCTTGATTGTCAAACAACTGCAAGCTTGAGCTTTTCACTACTTTAGTGGCAAAGTTTGAAATACCATCAGCTCGGTGTTGGTAATTTTGCTTCATAGCGGAACAGAAAATAGAACGTGACAAAGCCTGTATCAGGAGAGAATGAGTCACACGCCGTGTCTCATATAGACACAAAAGGGTGACACTTTAGTCTAAGTGTGGTCTCACCCAGACAGCATACAGTGCTTGTGTTGGAGTTTAAAACATTTGTCTCTATGCTTTTGGGGGGCTTTATTTGCATAAAACACTATAACCATGGCTCCAAAGGAAGTTAGTGATACCAGCAGTAAGTCTAGCAGGAAAACCATGAGAATCACAATAGAGTTGAAGAAAGAAATCATTGTCAGATTTATGGAAGTCCTCAAAAAATGAATATATATGTGTAATTTTTGGGTCCCCAAACCATTTATCTGGTTTTCAGTTATTTCTTATGGGAAAAATATATTCAGTTCTTGAGATTTTCACTGTTTGAACATGAATTTGGAATGAAATGTGTTCAATATGCAAGATGTCACTGTACTATGGAAGCTAGATTTGAGACACTGGGAAATTAAGTAGCATATCTCCAACAGTGTCCAAGCCACAATCCCTCTCATGTCTTAATTGTCCAAATAGATTATCTTTACATGTTAGACCAGAATAAACAATTTAAGATTTTCTATTGCCAGTGGAACTAGAACCAAAGTGAAGTAGTTTTTACCCACCTCCTTTGGAGTATCAGAAACAGTAAAAAGACATAGATATCATTGCATTAGTCTCTACTGTCTTCTTTGAAATTCTGAACTTATTTTGTGTAGATAGACTTGCTTTACTATAGAAGTCTCTGTGAGGCTTTGACTAAAGATAAGATAGAAGTGGCATGTCTGGCAGCAAAAATTGTAAGATACTGAGTTAAACAAGAATTTCAGATAAATTCCATTCTAAATTGGTGTCTGGTATTTTAGTTGGCAACCCCACCTAGGGCTGCCACTTGTAATGTTGTGATTCTATAAAGTCTAATCTCAATAGACTGGTGTGCGGTAGAAACAGAACACTTAGCTCTGAAAGTATTAACTCACGGCTCACCAGACCATGCAAGCTGTATAAATGATAAATGGTTTACTATTCAAAGCTTGATCATTTCATTGCCCTAAAGAGCACAGGAATGGAATACTTACTTTACTTAGTATCATGTCAATGAGGTGATTTTCTTTTGATAACTTTCTAGATAAGAGAGAACTAGCACTTAATTTTGGCTCTTAATGCATCCCTGTGTATGTTGCATCACACACTCTCAGGACTCTTAGAGAGCACGTTAAACCCTTCCATCATGTTGAGATGAGCAGTGAGCCAGAGGGCAGAGGACCTGGGTTCAAGAGTTGCCTCTACTACTTATTAGTTGTCTTCAAATTATTCTTCCAGGTTCCAATATCTAACCTGGGGATACTAATACATGTTGAAGTCAATTCAAACAGCTAATATGAAAGTTGATTGAGTTGTTGAATGAGCTAGTACATATTAAGCTATAAAAATATAAGCACATATATAAGGCTGCCAAGAGCTTTGGAAAGCATTTTGTGCTCAGTGCATCTCATCATTGAGAAGTGTTAATCCTATGCTTCATGGTCTTGGAATATTGTACATGGTCTTGGAATATTATAGGTTTGATATCTATCCTGTGACAACCAGCACTAATATTCAATTTTCAGAGCCACTGGAGGACGCTTGTCTCTGTGTCTTCTTCAATTTATGTTCCAGATGATGTTAACAATATTGAAAAAGTATTGGCAGTTTACAGACTGTCACCTTGGTAGAAAGCCTGGCTTTGTGTTAAATGCTTTAAAATACATTACATTTATTTTTACAACAGTATGTAATAGAATTCTTTGGTTCTGTATATGAGCATGAAGAACTAAAGTTGCTAAGTAAACTGGACAAATTCTTGTAAGTGTTAGGTCTTGCACCCCTGGACCGCATTTAGGTAGGTGTTTCTGACTTCCAACCCATCTTCTGGCAGGAGGATTTTTAAAGAAGTAGAACCTTGTCTGATGTATCATTTATTTTTCTTTAAGTTCAAGTGTCATTCAGTTTCTTGGTTATTGGAATCATATTTCTGTTTGAAGATATAGGTAACATTCCCATTTGATAGAAAAGAACAACAAATGATTCACTGATAATAACAGATGCACAGGGATGCTGCTCACCCTTGATCATTTCAGGTATCTTTCCAGTGCTCTCATAAATCTTAAATTATTGCCTTATTTTTACCTATAGTGTTTTCATCTGCTTCAGGTATTAGAGCTTGGAGCCTTAGAATATTATATGTTTCTGGAAAAGTCATTTAAATGATAATACATTTCTATTCCATATCATTTCAACCTGTGGGTGGCAAAGGCATTACACAAATCCAACAATTTGGCTCTGCACTGCTACACATAAATCAATAGTGTTCTCAGGTTTTTGTGCCCACCAAAATTGCAGTATTGTTGGAAAATGAATGAAAGTATAAAATTTGGGCAAAGGAAGCAGGTAATTGAGATTCTTAAATGAAGCTTGCATTTGCTGCCAGGACATGCTTAGAAACCAATTGAGTTTTCTTGGCTAAATCTCTGACTACTGAACAGAATCTGAAAGGAGATTGAGCAGAAGACACAGATATATCGAATATAATGAACATTTTAAGTAACTTTTAAGAGTTGAGAAACTGACTTAGATTCTAATCTTTGTTCTGAAGTTAAAGAAATCTGACCTCATGAGGTAAATAATGTAATTAATATATGAAGGTGCAACTCTACAAACTTTTGATAATAACAAACAAGATGAGAAATCCAGAGTCCAGCACTTTCATGAGGAAGTTCTGATTTATGTAATGTACTTGGCAGGATGGTTTAAATAATATAATAAGATAATATCTGATGTATGATGTCAAATAAAAATAGTGTACAGTAACAATAAAAGTGATAGAAATAATGTGAGACACTCAGCTTCTGAATGATATATGTAACACATAATACAGTATTTTGATATAGTTGCGTGATTGTCTCCTAAATTTGTTATTATTGGCTCTTATTTGTGCAAAACCATATAGACATACTTCTATTTTCATATCTATCTGTACCTATTTGATATCTATTTATTATTGACACCACTCTTTATCTGAAAAACAGTTGCTTCTTCAGTAAATAACATATATTAATATGCCACAATATTTACCATAAAAATAGTCAATTTAAGACATTGTTATTGAATAAACCCAACAATGCAGTTAAACTTGTAACTCTACATGTCCCACGTAGTAGGGTTATCATAGTAATATCTTGGCAAAAGAGAAGAATGATTTAGTTTTATACTTTTTTAGGAAAATATGCAAATTAAAAGCAATGTAAACAGTAGAAGTACTTGTTAAGTGCTTCAGG
Source organism: Petromus typicus (assembly GCA_004026965.1). Lineage (NCBI taxonomy): Eukaryota > Metazoa > Chordata > Mammalia > Rodentia > Petromuridae > Petromus > Petromus typicus. The sequence continues at coordinate 23,488 of PVIR01013165.1, forward strand.
TTTATGTGAACTTTCACTTAACACTTGATTTTAGATGAAGGATACCTTTCATGACTATCTTTAATTTATTTCTTCTGGATCTTTGCTGTCACCAAGTCAAATCTTTCTAATCACCTATCCGTCTTCACTTTCTTCTCCGCACGTGGTCGGGAGGGCTCTGTCTCTGCTTTCAGTTCCCCATCTTTCATTCCTCATGCCGCCACCAATAGCTTCCGTAGCAAGGACACTGTTCCTGCCACCAACAATTCCAGCTGCTGGCAATGGTGCACATTTACCTGTCAAGATGTATTGAAACTCGTTCAGTACACAGTTTTATCTTTTATAATTCCTATTACAAGGTCAATATTTCTTTTTTTCACAGAATGCATGTTTTCTTTATTGAGTTTATTGATACATTTTAGATGTGTGTGATGATCATATTTTCACTAAGAATTTGCACCTGTACATGATATATCTTGATTCTTACTTTTCCTGTTCCCCTGCGCTCCCTTTAACTCCCTGACCCCTCTTTATACAACTGCTTTGTTTCACTATTTTCCTTCTTACCATCATTTTTTTCATTTTATGCTTCCCTTGCCCTCTATCTTCCTCTTTGTCTTTGAACATTGTTTTCCTATTTCACAATACCTGTATTCTGTTCTAAACCACATTTACACCTTCAGTTTCTCACACTAGTGGAACAATATGGTATTGATACATCTGGGTCCTATTTATTTCACTTAGAGTAGGGCTTCAAAATACATCTATTTATCTAAAAATGTCTCTAATTTATCATACTTTCTGGCTGAGTCTCCATTGCATTAAATTCTGCTTTGATCCTTATAATTCCCTCCCTTGCATGAGGTTTGGGGTTATCGTGCATTTCTTTTTATAGGGGATTGAGGTTCAGCACTAGAATATTTATTTGAATTTGTTCTATTTTCCTAATATGGGCATTATTGCTATTAATTTCCCTCACAGAACTGCTTTCATTGTGTCCCATAGATTCTTGTATGTTGTACTGACATTATCATTTAATTATAAAACTATAAAATATTTAATTTCTTCTGTAACCCATTCATTGTTCACCAAAGTGATGTTCAATTTCCATGTATCTGTGAGATTATTGGAAATTCTTTCCTATTGACCTCCAGTTTTAAGGCACTATTGTCTGATGATAGTATACAAGAGACAACTTCAGTTCCTTTGCACTTACTTAAATGTATTCCTTGGAGAATGACCCATGTGCAGCTGAGAAGAAAGTATATTCTGAATTTGTGGGGTAGAATACTCTGTAGATATCTGTTAAGTACATTTGTTTAAAAGTTTGGTAACATTGTAGTATTTCATTGTTGATTTTCTTTTTTTTTTGGTCTAGTTGATCTTTTAGTTTGTATGAGTGGGATATTGAGGTCCCTCACTAGTATTGTTTTAGTGTTTATCTTGATTTTCATGACCACTAATATTTGTTTTATATAGTTGGGTGCACTAGCATTTGGTGCAGTTATAACTTGTGAATGTTATCTCTTCCTCTTAGATTTTTCATTGTACAAGAATAAAGTGACCTTTATTTCTCTTAATTACTTTTGGTTTGAAATCTACTTTGTCTGCAAATAAGATAGCCATTCCTTTTATGGAGGAGTTCCTGTCATATGCTGAACTGTGTTCAGTCCTTTTACTTTCAGGATGTGGATTTCTTTTGAATTAGGTGTAGTTTTTTTTTTTTAATAGAATGTTGTTGAATCTTGGTTTTTAATCGATTCTACTGTCTGTTTCTTTTAATCAGTGCACTGAGACCATTAAAATTATGATTATAACTGATATGTACTGATTTATTCCTGTCATGATATTTTCCTGTTATTGTTTCTTTTTTATTCTTTCCCATCTTTCTCCTTAGTTTCTTTCCTGGCCCAGTGATTTCACTCTGGTAGGTCTCATGGAGTTGTGAACCTCATTATTTTTATCTAGGGTATTGTTTAGAATTTTTTGGAGTGCTGTTTTGGTGTCTATGAAGTTTTTGGTTTGTTCTTTGTCATGGAAGTATCTTATTTTCCATCAATTTTGAAAGATAGTTTGCAGGAAAAATGAATCTACATTGAAGATTGTTTTCTTTTTTAAATTGACTTTATTGGTTCATTTTATAGTCACATATTGGCAACTGACATTGAGAATTT
>PVIR01013165.1:25740-43040 GCA_004026965.1 Petromus typicus
TTTCCTTACTTTTTTGTTACAATCTCAACAATGTCCCCTTTCACCTTATTTTACATTGAGCATTTTCTATTTCACAATATATAACATACAATGCTAGGACTCATTTACATCTTCATTTTCTCATACCAGAGAAAAGATGCGATATGTACCTATCTGTGACCTATTTATTTCACTTATGAGGATATCCTCAAGGTATGTCTATTTAAGTAGAAATGATTCAAACTTATCATTTTTTTATGGCAGAGTAGTACTCCATTCTGTAGAAGAACCACAGCTTTTTTATCCAGTCTCCAGTTTCTCTTTAGGGTTTTAAATACTTCAATCTAGGCTCTCCTTGACTTGGAGGTTTGTGTTGACAAGTTTGCTGTAATTCTGATGGGCTTTCCCTTATATGTGATTTGTTTCTTTTCTTGAACTGCTTTCAATATTTCACTCTTCTGTTGAGTTTTTGGAATCTTGATTACTATATCCTGAAGTGTGGATATTTTTTTTATTATAGCTAGTTGGAGTTTTATATGGTTCACTTATCTGTATGTCAAATTCTTTCCCCTTTCCTGTGAAGTTTTCTGCCTTTTATTCTATGAACAGCTTTTTAAATGTCTTTTGCACTGTCTCCTATTTCTTTGTTGACTCTGATCAGTCTCATGTTTTTCTTTTTTGCATAACCTAACAGTGGCTGGGTTGATTTCTCATAATTCCTTGCTATTTTAAAGAAATACTTTCTTTCCTAATCATTGTCTGCAATCCCCTGTTCTATGTTTAATATTCTGTTCTCACATTGTTATTCTACTCTGTGAAGTTTCAGTGGAGTTTTAATTTCTTGGAAGTCTTGAAGCTGTTGAATGAGTTCCATTACTTTTGTATACAAACATCCCGTCATGTTCCTGAATTCTTCTTTAGAGTTATTAATCATAACTTTCTCTATGGGCACTATCTGAGAAATTCTTATCTGAGAAATTCTTAATGACTTCCTTTTTAGTAGGTCCTCTTTTATTGCCAGCATAAGGAATCCAGGTAGTTGACTTTCACGTCGTTCCATCTCATTGTGCCCTAGATTTCCCTTTGGTGATCTGAGAATCCAGGTTTGAGTCCTGTTTAAATATTTTCTCATTTCTATGTTTTTGTTGTTATTGATGTTTTTGGTTTAATTCCTGAGTTTCTGTATGAACAATAGTATTGCAAGTATCTTTCTTGCTAATATTTAGAACCCATAGGAAATGGCTACTTCCTGGATTGACCTCCTGGAGACTGTATTGACTTTTAATAATCTTAGTCCTGGCATACTATAAAAGATACTTTAATAAAACATTTGAGTCACCATGGTCAAAGCAATACAATCACTATCATCAATAGTACTGAACACAAGAAAGACAATGGCAAACTATGTCTGTCACTATTCTGATACTTTTGACGTTATGAGCTAGGTTCATGAATGACCAAATTCCAAAATTTAGAATTAACCAGAAATATGTTTACAGAATATAAGCCATTCAATAATAGCAGAGTCACCCTTTGGGAATAAGGCTTAGAGGGAGTTGGGTGGGGGAGAAATAAAAGGAAAGAGTGAGATTAAAAATAGGGTTAGAAGACATAGAATGATCACAGAAACCCTGAGAAACTGGTAGAAGATGGAGGAGAAGAGAGATAAAAGGAGCAAATACAACGTAGAACAGACAAACATCAACACTACAACTAAAACTGTATTCACAGAAGGGAGAGACAGTCAGGAGGAACAAAATACGCAAACTTCAGGAAACTGGTGATGATAGGAGGAGTACGAAAATGAAGGAACAACAAGAACAGAACCACCTACCAGCAAGAGGAAAACAGCAAACTATAATCACTTTATTATGAACATAAGAGCAGTTGAGACAAGGAAAAACAAAAATTGGACAGACTCAGGAAGAAGATAGTACAAAAATGAAGAGGAAAGGAAAGGGAAGAAGTAGAAACAAAACAAAACAAAATAAAAATACAGTACTAAAAGGGCCCTTCAGGACATGACTCTGCTGTAACCTGTAGACAATATAGGCAGTAGCACATAGATCAAAGTCAGTTAGTCACAGGGAGACAGCTGTAGTCTGCTGGGAGTCAGGCAGCATTCTGGCTGCAGGGCCTGAATTCAGTTCGTAGATCTTCTGTCGGACTACAAGGTCCTATTGTATGTACAAACCACCCTCCCCAAGAAAATCCATAGTCCTATAGGGGTTTGTTCCCAACAACTTACCAAAGGCTGTAGTCCACAGGATTTCTTTACTGTCTCAGTTGATTTCAATATTCCTGGACTATATTAGGAGAGGCTCTCTCTGTTGATCACTGCTACTCCATTTCCTAATAGTGGATTTTTAAGGCCAGTGTGCCTCTGCTACATGGATCCCCACGATTTTTCAGTGTGGTGGACAGTGCAAGGCATCTGAGTGGCCAGGAGAGCAGCAGGAGGTTTGGACTGTTCCAACTTTTGAGTGGTTTTTATCCCCCACCCATATGATTTACCAAGTAAATCTTGATCCCTTTTCAGCATGGCCTGTGGGGAGGGCTGCTGCTGGGCTGGCTTGCAGGGCAGCATATTTCCTTACTAGCTCACACTGGGATCCATGACTGAACAGATCTGGAGCTCTAGGATGCAGGTGATATTCTCTGTGCTCAGATAAGATTTTTGCCCACATGGAAATTGTATTTTAGTAAGAAGAAAATTATAATTATATGAACAAATATATAGAGAAGAGAATAAGATGATTTCAGATTGTAGTAAATGAGAAGGTGGCCTCCTTTGATTACGGTGAGCAGCATGGTAAGGAGATGGTCTGGAGAAGTTACCACCCAAAGCAGATCACTGCAAAGGTTGGAGTGAGAGCCTGCAAGCAGAGAGAACATTCAGAGCAAGGTCTAGAGTGAGCTGGCCCTGGGGCAGAGGGAAGGCTTAGCTAGCTGAAGTATAACAAATGAAGGAAATGAATTAGATCGGAGAGGTTGAGAGGGTAGATAGGGTTGTCTCCTTCAGTCTAAAATTTCATTTTATTCCCATATCAATGTGTTTGTAAGTTCAGGATTAAGCAAGAGATAGGTGTGATGAGGTAATATGTAATTTTTTTTTTTTTTTTTTAGATTTTGTAAAAATATGTTGGTCCTTAAGAAGAGAAAGGTCATATGCTTATTAATAGAAGCAGTCCACTCTAGGGTCAATTTTTGTACTAGATCTATCTATTAAAGTTTGTGTTGTAACTAGTTAATACCAAATTGGTAGAAATATTACATTACGGAAAAGTTTTTTTTATACATAGCCTCATCTTATATTTAGTTCTACAAAAAGTCTTAAGCTCAAGAAAAGGTCAAGGACTGAGCTTCTATGCCCCTGATTTTATTTCCTTTGTATGTCAGGTTGCCTTTCCATGTCTTCCTTTCCTATAGGCTAAAGTTACTTTGTGTTTTTATGGATAAATTATTTTTTTCACAGCATAACAGATTTTAAATTCACTCTTGGTAAAACTGAATATAGTTTTCATATTGTGGAGAGCAGGAAAGTTTCACTCATTCACAAATCTAAATATCAGTGAATACAACTGAAACATGTACACAGAAGGAAAGAAAGGGAGGAAGCATGGGGAGTTTCATCATCAATCCTCGACTTCAACAACTTCTCAGCCCAGAATCCTTCAGACTTCAGGTTACCATTTCTCAATTATCCATTTACCCAAATTAGTTCTAAATTTGGGCAAGTGGTCATTCATGTTCCTTGCAAAGCTGTTGTTTGGGGGAGTACTTTTAAGGTCTTATCGTCTGTCAGTGTTTATCCTTTTTCTTTCAGTTTCTTTTCACTCAGTTTTTGCCGTTGCAAAAGACACCTCAATCTTGCTGATAATACAGAAGAATATCAAAATTCTACATTGTGATAGAGAATTTTAAACAAAAACTTTGTACTAAGAAAATAGAGTAAGAGGACATCTCTCCTATGTTTTTATATAAAGTCAAAAAGAAATGTACCATTTGGCTTTTGTCATCTCTTGATATTTTAGTCCCATTTGCCAAAAGATTATTGACCATTCTATTATATTATGTTTTGTTCCACTTGATTATTATTTACATAAAGAAAAGAATTTCAAATTTGAACTCTTCTTTTTTTGTACTTTGTGTTTGGGTAGTTTTGTTCTGTAGCCTGCATTTTCTTATTTTCTTCCTGTTTGTACTAATTTAAAACTAAAGTGATTACACTTGATACCTCTGTGTTGATAACTATACAGTGTATTTGGTTGTTGTCACCATCAACATCTGACAACTATCTCTGTACAGTTTTTTAGTTAACTCTTGTCTCAACCCATATGCATTCATAAATTTGTGAGGCACCATCTCTGTCCTTATGAATCTTATATGATACAGAAATGAATTATAATGCAGTGTTGGAAATGATTGTTGTGCATAAAGAAAGACACTCAATATCATGAAGAAGAAATCCTGTTCAAGGAATACTAACCTGTTCCCTGGCCATTGAATAAAAATCAGCCATTTTGAAAAGTGAATGAGTATAGAATGGGTGGTTGATAAGTTTCTGGTGAAGTGGAGGTCAGAGTTATCTGTAATTTAGGAGCGTTGGCACATAGATTATGAGTCCATGACAATAAAGAGATGGGGGAAAATGGCACAAAAGCAAGATCAGCAATATCAATGAAACTGGAAAACTTTTTTTAAAATCCCCCCTTCCAAAATGGGATTTTTTTTACCCTGCTGAAGACTGTTGTGTTTTTCTCTGAGTCATGTGTATTGCAATTGTACTTACTAATCTATAGCATAGATAACATATCACATTATATTAAAAGCTTTTTTTTTTAAAGGTTTTTTGAGACAGAGTCTCCCTTTTGTGGTTCAGGCTGGCCCTGAGCTCAGCCTCAAACTCACATCACAATCCTCCTGCCTCTGCCTCCTGAGTGCTGGGATTACAGGCGTGAGCCACCACGCCCGCCACTGTGGTATGTGGTACTGGTTGCTGCTGGGTGTGGGTCTCCACACCCAGTATTGTTATGTGTTTACCGGGGAATCGAACCTGGGTCCTTGCGCTTGCAAGACAGGCGCTGGAACCACTGAGCTAACTCCCCGGCCCTAAATTAAAAACTTTTGTATGGCACTTCATAGTTATTAAATACTGAGAACACACTTTGGAAAAAGGCAGATGTGGATTCTATCCTTGGGTCCAGAGAAGGCCGTATGTCCAGAGGCTGTATGTGGCACAAATTCGGATTAGCATTTTGTGATCAGGAAGAATTTTGGAGACGTGAATCACAGTATTGCAATAAGGATGCATATATGTGTGTATATATATCAGTGTATGTGTGCAGGAGACACTGAGGAGGTGGGGTTGGCAGAACAGCATCATTAACTGGACAGGAGCAGGAATGGCATGAGAAAGAGAAACCAGTATTGTTTCAGCCTCTGAGTGTTGACCTGCATTCTCCTCTCATTCCGTACTTTGACAGCCTTGCTATTTTGTGGAAATTTTCACATCCATATGTCTAGTTATCAGTTTGACCAGCTGTCAGTTCTGTCATCCCATTTGGTGGGTCCACAATGGTATGGAAAAAATGATGGGCCATTGACCTTGGAGCAGAGGCCATTTGCTATGGGAAAGCTATTATCAAGAATTATGCTAAGCAGCTCTTCCTGTCAGATGAGTTTTGCTGTTCATTCTGCTCTATGATATGCAGTACAATCAGGTTGAGAGATTGGATGCAGAAGGTGAGCCAGAATGGTTGAAAAATATGAAGAGAAAAGTATTTAAAAACTATACTAGTGGTCAGAGTTCTGAGAGGAAAGGACGACCAGAGAATGCAGGATTTCAAATGGGCATCTGGTCTACTGAGAGAGCACTACACAAGATTATTGTCAGAGCTCAATATTTGTGATCTTCCTGAAGATGCCAGTATCTGGTGTTAGTTACTCCTGGAGATTTCTGAAGAAAAGTGTTCCTGAAAAGACATGCTTAAGTGTCAGAAATAAACTTATTCATCCCAGAATTTTTTAAAAAATATATTTGACTCCTTTGTCTTTTCACAAATACTGTATTAATATCCCTTGAGACTGGTGCCTCACAGAACACAGGCAGGGAAATGCTAATCTACAGAATGATCACAGTAATTGGTAACAATTATTGTCTGCTAAGCATAGATTCAAACTTTATAAACACTCCATTTATTTGATCTTCATACCAGCATTGCTGTGATACATGCAGTATTATTATCCTTATTTACTAATGATTAAATACTTTAACTTATTATGTTATTTATCCATGTAGCTAATGAGACAGCTTGATTTAAAACCCAATCTGATTTAAGAGTTTAAATAACAGTCTCCTATTACACTATCTTTGGCATGGGACAAGATGAAAGTCCATGGAAGGTGTGTAGCCTTTGGTGTGACTGAAAATCCCTTCGATCATGTCACGAAGGAGACTGGCATCTTGACACAAAAGTAACCAACACTGGCGTGAGGACTCCTGATGAGTATTCATTCATAGGGGCAGTGAGTCCGACATTTCGCACACGTCATCCTGCATTACAGTGAGGCACAAGCTGAGGCAGAGGGTCTCATAGCACAAGCACTGAAGGGGAAAATCCCAAAAAGGAAGGAAAAGGGAAACTGTGTAAAGTTCTTACAAGTAGAAGCCAGTTTCATTTGGATTCAAATGCAGAGAGTTTTATTCCAGGTTTCCTGTTCAACAATACTGTATGCTCAGCATATAAGTTAATGTGGAGGGCTTTTAAGAATTAAACTATGAAGATATTTATGTTTCATGCAGTTATTCGTGTGATCTGAAATTGCACACTGCTGCCACTGGATCTACCAGTGTTCAGTTCCACTTGAGCTAAATTCCTCACTGGGTTTTGGTAGACTGTTGAACTATATAATCCTGGGTTTGAACTTTCACTCTTCAATGTTATCTCAATAAAAGTTTTAGTTTTGTCAGTAACAAAGTGGAGATGTCATACCTGTATCCTAAATTTATTCTGAAGAATGAATGAAAGAATGCGCAAAGTGTGGGCAGAAGTAGAGGCCGAAGTATCATTTTATTACATTTTTTTCCTGCTTTCCCGGGTTTTATGGGCTCCATTTGAAAATGTTCATTTGGTGTTTTTCACTTTTCTAACTTCTGGTAACATACAATATGGTAGAATCCAACAATACTGTCTTCCAGAGCATAGTTGAGCATGTTGATTTGTAACAGGGAGACTATACTGGTAGGTGACTTTAAATTGTTCTTTCCAGTAACAGAATTAAAATGACTTTTCTGTGTAGGAATTCCTCTAAAACATCTTATCTAACCATTTGAGTTGGCTCAAAAGAAAGAACTGTTAAAGAAAAAGTAAAAAAAAACAAATCACTTATTTAACAAATTAGTCCAGTTACTGTTTTAGATTTTACTAATAAGCTAGGTCTGTGTTTCTATAGATAAGAAAATGGCAGTATCTCCAAGCTGACTTCCGCTAGCATTAAATGGGTGAAGACTGACGAATGCAGGACTTGGCTTATCTCTTGAGGCATAGTGAGGACCTTCTGCATATTCCCTGTTCATAGTTTATGTGCAACAAACAGCATTTTAAATGCAAGGTATGCAATTTTCACAAGTTAAATGTGTTAAAGTTGCCATGGAATGTTTAAAGGTAGTACAGTTACAGAGAACACATGATAACTTTACGTATTTGGAATGCTTATTATTGTTATGTTTTCTTTGCAGGATGAATAAGAGACACTTACAGAAAGCAACAAAAGGAAAACTGCTAATAATAATATTTATCGTAACCTTGTGGGGGAAAGTTGTATCCAGTGCAAACCACCATAAAGGTAAGCTCTATTTTATTTCTCTCCTGTCAGTGGAAAATGACTCCCTGTAACACAGGCCGTCACATTTTGTCTTTGCTGCTCTGTTAACTTTTATTAGGTCTAGGTCCCCACTGGCAATTTTCTTTAAGTAAAAATGCAGAGTTATCCTTATGATGACTTTGGTAGCGGAAACACGAGAGTTTCAGGATTACTGCCGTTTCTGCAAATGTTGTTCAGAGTATAAATTTTAACACTCCCTTTCCTTCCTGTTTAAGACTGTGATGTTAAAATGTCAAGTTACAGGGCAATGAAGACGTGCTTCAAATTGCCATCTGCCTCACAAAGAAAGCATCTATCAGAATGTGTATCTTTCTGATAGGAAAAGAACATATGTAGATTTTCTTTCTATGCTTTTCTGAGTCATATTGATGCCAGAGTTCTTCTTTGATGACCATTTGGACAGTACCCATAGCATGATGTTGAGTAGGCTGAAATTTGGTGTAAAATAGAGTAAGAATCTTTGTTCTGCATGTATATGTTAAACTGACAGCTCAAAAATTTTTCCCATTTTGTCCACTTTCCTGGTCATTATACTCCATACAATGAATAACTGCCTCTTCTGAATGAGTTAACCTGAGGCTTTTTCTAAAGTGTGCATACTCCAATCAAGTATTCATACCCTCAGAAGTCAATTTAGATTTTTCTGTGAAATAGGGTTTTACAATTCAATTTTCAGTCCTCTGTAAAGTCTAGAGAATAGAAACTTACTTTCATATTCTATTTTTGAGAGAGGAGGGGATTAAGACTGCTTTGAATCTATAGCACTTAGTTACACATGTGCATTGAATTAGCATTACATGAAACATTAACCCTAGGGAGAAGAAATATGGGATGCAAGGGGATGAGGCCTATAAAACAAATCTCTTCCCCTTGTATTTAAAACTGTAAAGAGACATCTTGTGAAACAGAAGTCTTTGAAGTGTTCATTCATATTTTATAATTCACTTTTTGACTCATACTATGCATGTTTTCTTTAGTAGAGCACTCTGAACTGGAATATTTTAGCTGTAAGACTGAAAAGAAATGTTGAGGAAATATCCTGAAGCCCCAAACTGGCAACAATGAACCCAACCTAAGGACAGAGTAGTGTGAAACCGTCACATCAAGGAGGGACACTGCCAGAGCCAATCCCAGCCTTGAGCTTTGAGAAAGAAACGCCCCGCCCCCTTTTGTCTCCAAGAGTCAGGCGGGGGCTCTTCTCCGAAAAAGAATCCCTGGTAGGGCCGGGGATTTAGCTCAATGGTTCCAGTGCCTGTCATGCAAGCACAAGGACCCGGGTTCGATCCCCGGTCACCACATACCTATACTGGGTGTGGAGACTCACGCCCAGCAGCAACCAGTACCACAGACCACAGTGCCGGGCGTGGTGGCTCACGCCTGTAATCCCAGCACTCGGGAGGCAGAGGCAGGAGGATTGCTGATGTGATTTAAGTCTGAGTTCAGGGCCAGCCTGAACCACAAAGTGAGACCTTGTCTCAAAAAAACTTAAAAAAAAAAAAAAAAAGAATCCCTGGGAGAAGGAAGAGGGCCCATGAGAGCTGGTTTGGGAGAATATTTTCCTCTCGAAGTTCAAATAGAGAGCTAAGAAAGTTACCTATAAGTATTGCAGTTACTTAGACAGTTACTTATAAATACTCCGGCATATATTACAGAGCATTATCAAAGCTTCTTTAACTTATGTTGTATTCTGTGTCAATTCCAAAACCAGTACATTATCTTTGTGATTGCTAAGAAAGTACTTTTTGAACATAAAAATTTACAAGTTATCTCAGGAAACTTAAATTGTCAAATTCAATAAATTTTACAAAGCAGTTTTGGACTGTCTTGCTGTTATATTTCTACTCTGCTACTGATATTCTTGTTGAAGATTTTATGAAAAACTTTTTCCTTCTTCCACCATTTCACACTTCCCTTCTCTCTCTCTCTCTTTCCTTCTTTATCTTCTTCCCTCTCTTTCCTTCATCTATATTTTTAAAAATGCTTTTTGTTTTGATCTCTTTTTCATATAAAGTAGATATATAAAATCAGATATATGCAAGAAATGCATTCAAGTGCACTCATCAGCCAGCTGAGAAGTATAACATTTCTAATATCTTGAAACTGGCTCTCTGCACTCTGATTTTATTCATTCACTTCCTTATCCAGGATACTTATTATTCTAACTATTGCAATTATAACTCCTTTGCTCTTATTGATAATTTCATCTTATAAGTGTAGGTAAACATCTTGAAATTTTTCTTATTTTTAGTTGTTTTTGAGTTTGTTTTCAACTGTATTCTTTTTCAATTTGCTATGCTGGCAATCACATTTGCAAGATTTGTTATAGTTTATGAGTAACATTTATTATATGAAGGGACTATAGATTTAATTCTCTTATACATGGACATGTTTGCTATTTTCCCGCTATTTTGAACAAAAGTTCTATAATTTTTCTTGTATTTCCTTTTTTGTGCATATGTACAAGGTTTGCTTGTGATACATTCTCATGAGCAAGTCTTCCAGGTTGCAGAACATGCATGTTTTTAGTTTTGTCCAATAAGAGTAAATGCTTCTCTAATATGACAGTTCTAATAAATGTACAAGGTATTTTTTCATCTTATTAACCCCTGCTCTCTATAGTTATTCCTTCTCTTTCAGTCTTGAGTATTGCACACTTTTACAGTGTCTCTTGTTTTCATTAATCTCACTAGTGGTGGATCAATTTCATTTTTCCAAAGCTCTATTTTTTCAAGTTTCTGAGTCGCAACTTTTGCTTTTGTTGATGCTTTCCTTTATATCTTTTAGAATTTCATTTCCTGTTGCTCTCCTTTTTAGAAATTAATTAGTTAATTAATTTTATGTATGTGAACAAGCCCTAAATGCACGTGTTACATGCCAGTCTTTCATGGGATTTAAACTTCCCTGCTCCTGTAAAAAGTTCTCTGCTGCTGAGCATTCATTGACCATGGTTTTAGATCCAGAGTCCTTTCTTCAGTTAGTTGCTTTGGCTCAAAAGGACAATGAAACTCTTCTTGTCTCTTCAAGAGGTCCAGTGTAAGGTTCCTAGAGAAAGTGCTAATCGTGCCAGAAAGATTTGGGTGCTTCGGTGTCTCCTCAGGTGTCTCATGTCTTTAACTCTTTGGGGCAAATATCTAAAGGGGGAATTGCTGAGTCAAATGGAGTTTTCAGTTGTAGTATGGTCATACTAATCTGTGTTTGTGTATTTTCCAAGTTTCAAGTCTCCCTGTGCTGTGCTTTGTAATACGTGTTCAGATCCCCCTTTTTAAACCAAACTCATTCTGTGTTCATGTGTTTAATCTGTTTTGTAATTCACAGATTTAGTTTTAGTTTTATATATTATATGCCACTAAAATTTGTCATTTTTTGTAAATTTGTTTGCATTTGATATTTTTCTCTTGCTGTCAATATTTTTCTATAGTTTAAGAATGATTTTACTTTATAAGATTCTTGTGTTTCTTTCTTAGCATCTCCCACTTCAGATACTTAATCTAGAATGTTGTGATTATTTTTTAAGTTTTGTGAGCTAATGCTGAAATCACGTTTGTGAGGCTCTAGGATCTGGATGTGTTCTTCTGGAAATGAACTGTACATGCCTTGTGACTTACATAGGGTTCTCTACAAAGAAGCCACCTCAGGAATTCTCCTTTATATGACTTACTGGACAAGGGTTCTCAGGAAGATGACAGCGAGAAAGGAAGATAGAGTCAAAGGTAAAACTAAGCACGTACAGACTCTCAGCTGGAGACTATCTGGTTCTTTTCATGTGGAGGAAGCTTTGAGGCATTAATTATTTTCCAGAGAGATTGCCCCTCCCATTGTGAGGGGCCTTGCACAGCTTTTTCTACCCTTGGGCTTTTTGGTGGTTGATTTGTTTCCCAGAGAACCCCTTCGGGAAGAAGCTCCACTCAGTAGAGTGTAAGTCTCTGGAGAAAGTGATGACTGAAGTGCAATTAATTAACATCCACAGCAAATGCAGGGTGAGTGCACCATAGTGAAAAGATCTTGGCAGTGTACAGCAGCTCATTCTGCTGTGGTCTGTTCCTCACTGTCTTCAGATCTACTTGTTTCTCACCAAATGTTGTTCTATTTAGGCTAATTTACCCAAGATTCTGGTTGTTCACAATTTCCAAGTGAACTTACTTGAAGAGTGGTAGGGAGTGTGCACTAATTGGTTATGACAAGGAAAATACTCATTCCATTGTCTACTTGCTCACCATTCCATATCTTTCTCTTCTTCTGATAGAAATTCCTTCTACTTTTCTGGGCTTCATGTCTGATATTTCATTGAATGTTCTGGGCCCTGAGTTCTCTCTGCTCCTACTATTGTGATGGTGGTGTTTGCATATTGGTGATTATAATTTTGGTCACAAAAATGCCATGCTGTTCTCCAGCAGATCATCTTGAGTGCTGAACATACTCCTTCCTGCCTCCAAAACATATCAGCTGTTCTCCCTCGTGGTGTCTTACTTTATCGACTGTCTTTTTGCTGGACCCTGGGGAGCCTAGACTGATGTGATAGAGGTGAAACTTTTGGTTAGTTATACTTTTATTATATCTTTGGTAAAAATATCTTATTTCTGTGGACAGGTACTCCTGAACCAATAGCATCTATTGGTCATCTTGGGGAAATAGTTTAGTTTGAGTGTTTCTAATGTAAATGTCTTTTATTTCCTCAATAATATTTGAGTGCCTAGAATCAAGGTTGAGAATACTTGACAGAGTATTTTTTTGTGGCTTTTATCTGTGAAGTGGAAAATAGATAATAGAAATAAAGCGATATGTTTTTGGCACAAATGCTCCAGAAAACATATGACGAGAGAGGCACAACAGAAGATATTACTCTTAAATGAGTCTTTGGCTAATAGAATTTCAAGCTATGAGAAGGTTAAGGAGCCAAGATGTTTTAGGGAGAACAGTAATAACTATGAGTGCTTTCAAGCACTCCTGGAGATAGTGAGAATGTACAAAGAAGATAATGTGCATAGTGCAGAGAGCGCAAAGTGCAGAGAGAGTAGTAGATAGGTCACCATAGAATGGGTAAATGTGGAAAAGAAAGAACTAAGAGACTATGTAGCTCCAACATAGCACCAGTACAGTGACATCCCGCTCTCAGCAGCACCCAGCCAGAGAACTATGTTGTTCCTTTTTCCTAATATGATGTAGAAACATTTTTGAAACCCTTAGGTTTTGGAACCAAAACACCAGCTATCTAAAATCCAGAAATTGTCATTTTCTTAATAAAATCTTCAGTGCTTTGGGAACGTATAGTCTCTCACACACAGACAAATAAGTTTACCTCTCATGCTGTTTCAGAAAGATTCTGCCCTGAATTTTTACAATTATATTGAGCTGAGCTTTTTGGGAGGGATTAACTCAGAACATTGTGACAACCAGTCAGAAAGTATAAGCAGTATTTCCCCCTTGGAAGCAATTACAGTGGGTACAGTCTCAGATAGTGGGATCAAGAGGAAACATTCTAGTTTAGAATTTTATGTTCCCAGAAGAAAAAATATAGTCATCAATCTTAGAAAGCTAATATGTTTTCTTGTCTTTTCTTTTCCTACCCACCACATCTAAACTAAATCTAACACGAATGAGTTATTTTGTGTATTTGGTCTGGAAAAAGATTTGTAGTTTGAGTGTAGGTGAGAATCATACATACAAGACAAACACAAAGTCGTTTAATTAGTAGAAGTTGAATGCATGTTATCATCATAGTAATAGAAGGTAAATACGAAGGGAGTTAGAGCTTCGAAGCTTCTTGATGCAAATAATACATTCTGGGAGAAACTACTGTGACCAGCACATAACCTGACTCTATTTTGCACTCTTCATAACACATTTTATTATTTACTTAGGTTTCAGAATTGTATGTATTTGAGAAATATTGAAAAGAAAGAAACAAACCAGGATAAGAAATAATGTATCCAGCAGTTCTTTGTCAGTAATTCTGCTTTAAACAGAGCTGCTGTTTTCCTAGAGGTATGCTTCTATGATATAATCTGATTAGTAAATTAAAAAATTTTTATGTCAAGACATTTCATGCTTGCATAATAATGCAAAAAGCGTATTCTAAAGAATAAATATAAAGTAAGTAAATGTGCAGTTATTGACCAGAACAAGAAACAGTATGTTTTCAGCTCCTCCAAAGCTCTACATAACTCCTCAAAGGCCTGGGAGGGTAAATGTGCCAATGAGGCTGGACTCTCTCCTAGTGCTGCTAAAGCCTTGAGCACCTCTAATACCCTCCTTAGCATTTTTGAAGCCACAGCAGGAAAATCAGAGGTCTTGGTTCCTTCAGTCTTCCCATTTTATGCCTTCTTTTGAGAAGTAGACTCTAAGACAGAATTCAATTTTCAAGAAATATATGAGGGAGACATGATTGAAGTATAAGGGCTGCAGGAATAGGAAGAGTGGGAAGAACCAATCTTCAGATCAAAATGTGTGTGTGTGTGTGTGTGTGTGTGTGTGTGTGTGTGTGTGTGTGTGTATGTGTGGTGAGACACACAGCAGTCAGGCAGACATATTTCTATCATGCTTGGTCATTGGCTGCTGTAAGAACAAATGGTGTCTTCGGTGTAATCTTGTGCTGAACTCTCAGATGGCAAAACTGGAAGTGGTGCAGGAACTACTTTCTCCCCAATGTGTTCTTCTGAGAGAGACATAGACGGTTATTCAAGGTACCACATTTCCAAGGGTAGAATCTAAATGAAACCACGTGGCAAAGGACTCTAGGAAATATGCCATCAAATATGTCAAATCTCTTTGTGCAGATAGAATGTAGAAGGGTAAAGATTGAGAAGAAAAAGGCAAATATCTGCTACAGGAATATTCCTACATATTGTTTATTGCTTTTTATTCTTTCACAAAGGCGTATAATACTTTGCATTTTACTACTCTGAGAGAAACTGAAAACACTGGCTACTAGTTAAAAACCTTTATCAAAGGAGAACAAGGAGACTAGTTTCTTTGTAATAAAATTCATATTTTTGAGTATTAATGAATGGGTAAGGTTTCTAGGTTATTTTATTTTGATTATTTAGATAGGTTATGAATTCCTTTATGCATTCATTCTTTCTATTATTTATTTGTGTGAAAGTATTTTATCACTCTTAATGGTTAATTACATTTTTGTGTGTATTTAGTTTTATAGTTCTCAAATTTAGTGTTACTTAAAGTAGTACTTAAATATTTTAGAATGTAAAATATGAATAATTGTTGGGTAAAACAAAAATAAATGAAAATAATAAGAAGAAAAGCTTTACAACAAGGATCTTGGTTCCTTTAGTCTCTACAATACTATCAACTCTCAAATATTATTCATGCAGTAATATTAAAGATGTCTGTTTAAAAATTTGTGTTTCCCTTTGTTACTCATCATTATGTTGTTAAAATTTCTTCATGCTTCCTGTGGATATATTTATTTAAATATCCTAAATTATGAAGTATTTAAATTATTCTGTCATGGTACATGAAGGTATATATTTATAATTATTTCTGCACATGTATTTACTTAGTGTAAGTTTATTTGAAGGAATTACTAAATCAAATGATGTGAGCTTTAACATGTTATAATTTTTTTATAGTAATTTTAAAATATAAAATAATCTTGTTATTTGTAGACTATTGGAAAATATAAAACAAACACTAATAAAGTAAAATGGCACCTTACTCAAAATATTAATTTACTAACATTTATGCAAGTTAGAGTGTGTGTATTTTGATATAGTTTTTAAACTTGCAAACATTCCAGTTTACATTCTATCAGTAAAGAAACAGAATACATATATTTGTAAACCGTTGTCAACATTGAGATTTATCATTATCTTAATCTTTGCCAATTTCTTCCTGCTTTAATTTTCAATTACCAAATATAACAAATAAACCTTTTATAGTTTAGTTAACATTATTTTTTATTAATCACCTTTCCATGTCTTTTATTTATAGTTTATATTAGACAACATTGTTTTTCTTGTGGCTTATGAGGTACTTCAAAGTGATTAATACTTTGTCTTATGTTACCAGTTAAATTACAAAGTAATTTATTAGCCTATAGCAGAAGTGAACAATTTCTGAGGTCCAAATAGTGTTACTTTTAAGCCAGGGGTGTCCCTTTACTAATTATAGATAATAAATATCTAGAGAAGAGGGGAGAATTATATGAATACTTTGCAGATAGCTCCTTATGCTTGATATTTTTTTAAATGGCAATGTATATATATTAGGATTTTGTCTTTTTAAATTATTGATTTAACTTTTTCAAGCTTTACACTTTAATTTTCTAAGAAATCTTTTTATTTTTTTAACTAACATTTTAATCTTTTTTTTGTCCCCATAGTCCTGGAACACTGAATATTTAATTAGGTCATGATTGTCTTGTTTCTGTATCTAGTAATCTCTTTATTTTCATCTTCATTTTTGGAGCACCTTTTTTGTTCTTTAACATATTAAGTCTATCTGCTTAGCATTTCTGTAGCGTGTAATCTTTATTTTCTTTTCTTTCCCTCCCCTCTCCTTTCCTTCTTCTCTCCTCCTACCTCTATCCTCTTCCTTTGTAATTTATTTGCCTAGGATCGGACCTGGCCCTTGCACATGCTAAGCTTGTGCTGTGTCACTGAGTTATACTATTAGCCTATGGTTCCTTTTGTGATAGCTTTGGCTCATCTAACAGAGCACATGACCCAAAATGTTTAAATATATATTTATTTTAAATTTCAGGCCCAATTTACCTCTAGTTGTAATAATGAAAAAACAACCTAAATGGCATATTTTGATTTCCCTCCCTCTACCAACTTCTTTTAGTGTATTTTTCATTGATGCTATTTTTTAAATTGAAATCTTTATTGGTACATTACATATACATATCATGATTGCACTCTACAATAAGAATTTGTACCAGTATATGACACAACTTAATTCTCATTTTTTTCCCATAGCCCTACCCACCCTACCACCCCCCTATATAGACAATCTTTGTTTCCTTTCTTTTTTGTTATAATCTCATTAATTTTTCGCCTTCACCCTATTTCACTTTGAGTATTTTCTATTTTGCAATATATATCGTACAATTCTAGAACTCAGTGATGTTATTTTGGTTAGCTTTCCTCTCTCTGCCATACAATACGTGATGCTATCAGTTTCAAGGAGAGCTATAGAGTTTGACTCACAGTTACAGAAGACTCGGTTGATGGCTTCAAGCCAGGAACATCAAAGCAGAAGGTGGTAGATAGCAGGTGCTCACTTTGTGGTAGGCAGCATCCAGGGTGGGGGAACATTCCCAGCTATAGTGCTCCACCTCACCCCCACCAAGATCCACCCTGACCCCTGAGAAGCATGTTTCACTGTGTATCTGCTTTCTCCTTAGTAGTTCATGCTAGTTTAATAGACCTCAAATATAGGCATTGAATTTTGGACATGGTAAAGTTTCCTTTCTA
>PVIR01013166.1:0-42956 GCA_004026965.1 Petromus typicus
AAAAAAAAAAAAAAAAAAGAGGCAGCAGCTCCGAATTGAATGAATTGATGGGCACACTCCAACTGCTGGGCTGGAGAGACTGAACTTGGTCTTGCCATTTCTGCTTCTTTGAAAGAGGAGACAACTTGGGCTTCCTTTTAATTTAGTTTTTTCTCCTTCCCTCCCCACCCCCAACCTTCCCCATTACCTCCCCCACCCCCTCTATCACCACCCCTCTTTTAAATAAGAGGGCGAAGGGGAACCAGAGCGCACAGGAGGACCGACTCTGGAGGCAGAGAAGATGGGTATCCTCAGCATAGACTTGCTGATCACACTGCAGATTTTGCCAGTTTTTTTCTCCAACTGCCTCTTCCTGGCGCTCTATGACTCGATCATTCTGCTCAAGCACGTGGTCCTGCTGCTGAGCCGCTCCAAGTCCACTCGCGGAGAGTGGCGGCGCATGCTGACCTCGGAGGGACTGCGCTGCGTCTGGAAGAGCTTCCTGCTCGATGCCTACAAACAGGTAAGCTGTGCCCAGGTGGGCTTGCTGGCTGGGTCCTGGAGGCTTTGGGGGGCTGGAGTGGAGCGGTGTGGAGCCCTCTTTAGGGTCTGCCTAGTGGTTTGAATCCAGTCAGCCTCCACGTTTACTCCTACACCTGTTGCACAAGTTAGATTCAGGAGTGACAGATATCCAGACGTAATGATGCCGTGTGACACTACCAGGGGGCTTTTAAAAAATAAGCTACATTATTTTATCTTTCTGTGATTTTAGAGTAGAAGGTTTGCACCTGTAGAATAAACTTTGGGCAAAAACTGAAAAATAGGAGGAGAGGATATTCATTCTGCTATCGTAAAGTGGAGTTGTGATGTTTTGCTTGGTGGGAAGCTAGGTGAGGTACACCAGGAAGGACAAGTGAGATAGCGTTTTCCTTTTTCTTGCTGAAAAGAGTGAGTTACTTAAAACAGAGATGAGAAAGGGACAGGCAAGGCGAGTATGCCTGAGCACTGGAGCTGTCTCTTTTCTTTCTGGCAGAGATAAGAGTTAATGAAATCGAGGCTGAAGTGTAGCTTCCTCTGCACTGATCGGGGTTTGTGAGTCATCAGTTGCTAGGTATCAGTTTGCAAAAGAGATCCAGAACTGGCTCTGAGGAATCCAGGCTTCCTAGGAGGAGCCCCCGTTGTTTTATTTCTTCAAGTAAAAGCAAGTTGTCTCAGAAGGAGCTGATGGGTCTGCGCGTTGCCGCGGTCTCCCGCCACCTTGTGCACTGGAGCCATGGCTGGCTTACCTGTGGAAGGTGTCCTGCAGTCGCTCTTCAGAAACCCCCTGGTGATCTTTATTTCCAAGTTAAAAATTGTGGTGTTCAGCCTTTGTGCTGCCTGGAGATGCTGGCAAAGCAGTTTCAGCTGAGATCTAGCAAGGCAAAGAAGAAGGACTTGCCACCTTCGCTTTGTCAATTCGAGCCTGCTTCCCTGGGCCACGTGACTCCTGAAGGCCCCCTGGGGCCAGCAAGAATGAACTCACTTGGCAAAATGTGGCTGTGGGGAAAGGACACAATCTAGGTTTTCTCTCATAATAGTGGGTGACCTTGCAAATGACCCCAAAGAGGGAGTTTTAGAGGGATATTGAAGCCAGGTGTTTAATAAAGTGGCACACATTCAATAGGCAGCCCCTCAGAAATAAGAGATGGAAATGCAGAATACTAGAGGAGAAAGGAATGAGTCCTCTAGAAGTGAGCAATAGAAAAATAAAGCTAAGCAACAGGAAAAAAAAAAGAAAGAAAGAAAAAAGAAGAATTCATGGTGGGGTTGTTCTACTGAAAATCAAATATTCCTGAAGAAAATGTCTGTTGTAAAGTAGCTGAATTTGAGTATGATGCATATCTTTCTATCAAAAACAATCTGCAAAGGCTCTGCAGTTATTATCATGAATGTATGTAAATTGTAAAATGTTAATGGAATATCCTTTCATGAGGAACTGAATGGACACACAAATTTCTAATAATAAAATCTCATTTATATTATATAGGTGAAGGCAAATGAGAACTAGGAGCAAGGAGACACTGAGATCATTATTGCAGTTTCTCTCTCTCTCTCTCTCTCTCTCTCTCTCTCACACACACACACACACACACACACATATAGAATGTGAAATTTTTAAGTTTTGTTCTAAGAAAAATTTAGAGGCAAGAGGAGTACACAATTTTACATATTATTAACTACATTTATGTACATTTTAACACACTACATAGAATGTCAGAGACTTGATCTCAGTGTATTCAATGTCTAGTTTTTTGAAAGATAGTTGATTTCTGCTTATAAAATAAAGAAATCACTTCTTGGGAGAATTTTACTGATATGCATCTATGTCTAATATAAATGTCATTTGTCACAGCAGCTATAGAAGCTGCAGCATTACCTACAATATTAAGCGAGATGTTTTCCCATTAAGTAACTTATTGAAATAGAAATGGAAAAGCAAACACATGTGTCTATAATAACCTCTATTATTTACTTTTTCACTAATGTGTAGTGTTTCATTGTGTTGTAATAGTTTGTTGTTCACATTCCAGGAAATTGGGAAAGATGAGTGATTTGTTTTTTTCTGACAGCATAGAGTTTGTATATTCTTCTGTATTTCTTTGTCTCTGCCTCCTGACTTTATCGGTAACCAAGTTCATGCCTGATAATATTATGTTTGCTGTTAATGACCTACATAATAGCTGCCCTGAGCGTAAGCCACCCCACCCCCACCATATATCCAGAGACAAGACTGGACTGATTATGTAATGAATGGAAACACTGAGAACCCTGAATTTGGGGTCTTCTCTGTTCTCTGGTATGATTAGGACAGGGGTCACTGGGGTGGCATCTGAGGATGCCACAAAACCTCTCAAACAGGTTGAGTCATGCCATTGAAGCCTGTTGTCATTGGTGCCACTGTCTCTGGGTGTGGGCATTTCTAGAGGCACCGGGGGAGGTTCTGCCTGAGATGGCATCACAGTATTTCATAATCTTGACTTGCAGGCTTTGGAAGCTGCCACCTTGGAAACAGTACTTTCAGGGTGAGGGGCGTGTCCATCTGTGATAGAACTAGACTTGTCCCCTGTGATTCTGATTTCTCCCTGCTGCTGGATGCTGGGTCCTTGGGTAGTTAGTTGGATAAGTGGGAACAAGACAATGATTCTTGTGTTTTTCCTACATGAGGAGCAACACTGGAGTGAAAGAATAAAATGGAATAATAAAATGACACTTGTTCAGGAAAGTGTTGAAAGGGATGAAAAACTGTAACGATGCTTCCAAAGTTCATGTGGGTTCTGTGCGCACCTTTGGTTGCAAACAATCTATAGAAACTTGTGAGATATCCCAGGGCAAACACCAGCTCTTTTTTATTTCATTTCCTCAGTCACTGTCATTGCATCTAGACAGTGTATCACTGTGCTGCTGCTCAGAGACTCAAAAAAAAAAAAAAAAAAAGCAACCAGTAAGCAAACCACTCCATCTGTGAGCCCAGCTCTTACCCAAATGAAGTGTAAAGGAAACGCACAGTATAGATGCTGACAAGCAGCTTAGTTCCTGCACGGTTAATGCTGCACTGGCAATGAAA
The DNA here is from genome assembly GCA_004026965.1 of Petromus typicus. Taxonomy (NCBI): domain Eukaryota; kingdom Metazoa; phylum Chordata; class Mammalia; order Rodentia; family Petromuridae; genus Petromus; species Petromus typicus. The sequence goes on from PVIR01013166.1 coordinate 3,584, forward strand.
ACAGATTCATTTGAACATATAATTTTGGTTTTGAAAGGGTCTCTTTAACATTCTCCTTCTTCTCTTCATTCACCTCCAGCCTTTTAGCACTAGCTTCTACAATGGAAAAATGGCTCTTTTAAGAGAGAAACTGTCCCCAAAGAAAACAAAGAAGCCCACAGCCAGAGCTTGTCTGTCCCCTGGATAAAACATTGGGAAATGATAGGGCTTTGAGCAACATTTTCAAGGTAGAAATCAAAAAAGAAAAAAAAATATTCCAAGAGCAAATGGAGCTTCAAAAGAGGAGTAGGAAGCTTGTTTTCCCACTCTGATTTATTTGGCCAATCTGAATGCGGATGGTTAAATCTCTGCCTAGTGATTGTTTGACCATGTTTCTAAGGACATTGATGTAGCCCAGTCATTATGTCAAAGAATCTGAAACTTCCTGATAGTTAATAAAGCCACTTCCAGGGCTTTGGATGGCAAGAAGTATGTGTAAGTCTTCTATGACACATCCATCCCCCCATTTGTATCATTTGCCTCACTCTTTAATCCTGAGATTATGTTTTATCCCAAAGCCTTTCTCAGGCTATAGGAAAAAAAAAAAAAGGTCCATAGTATATGCTCCATTTTCCGCTTCTCTTCATGAATCGTCCTTTTTTTGTTACTCCTTACGGGCATTTCACAGTCCACATGCTGCAGCAGCTTTGTCCTTTGCCCTGTGTGCTGAGCAGTGTCAATAAAACAGATCCCACCATTAAGGAATCACATGTTATCCAGGCCCTGTCTTTGTGGCCATTTTCCTATTCGTGAACATGTGTACGGCAGCTTTTGCACTTGGCCCTGAGATAGCCTGTTGTAATGACCCAAGTCCTTTATTCACCTCCTTTGTCGACGCTGTGTTCCTGTTGGCTGGAGAAAGCTGGAAAGGACGACTGCGGTATGCAGATGAGAGAGATAAAAGTCAGTGATGACGACGGTCGCATGTTACGTGTGTCCTTTCTGATCCTTGCAAAATAAAGGGACCCTTTGGGAACATCGGAACTTCAAGACCAATTAGTGGAAATGATGCTTCTTGTGTTTGGGCATTAAATACTGGGCAGGGTTCTCTTTGGAGCGGCTTTTGCTGGCAGGGAAAGAGGTACCGACCTAATTACTCTTCCGCAAGAGTAAAAAAAATGCCTTTTGAATGCCTCTTTGGCAAATATGTCTCATTAAGGACAAAAAACCAAACACAAACCCTCTAAGAAGGAGAAATTAAGATGATAGGTAACTTGTGGCCAGGAGGCTTTCTGTGCCACTGTGGGAAATTAAAACAAAGTTCAGGAGTCCTAGGGGATGACTTGTTTTTCTTGAGCTTCTTTCCTGCAGCCTAAATGTTATTATGGGACCAACTTTATTTTTCTCGTCATTTTGGCCCCATATCAAGGAATGTTTTGCTCCTGGGAAAAGCATAGAGTCGTCCATCATTGAAGACAATGGTGCTTCTCCCACTCCACCCCAGCAGGATTGTTAGCCAAGCAAACCAAGAAATTCTCCATTTGAAACTGGTCTAATAGAAATCTAATTTTCATGATGATCAAACAGTAATGTCCTTTTAGAAGTTTCTTTTTGTTGTTGCTGTTACGTGGTTTAGAGCAAACTTCTAAGTTCTCTTCTTTCTATTTTTGCTAGGTTGTCTTCCATCAGGTTTAGCAACAACAGACAGATTTCTTGGTTATATGATGCACAGATGTTTGGTTTTCTTTCTAGTTTTATTAAGAGTATCTATCTTGGGCCAGGGAGTTAGCTGAGTGGTTCCGGCGCCTGTCTTGCAAGCACAAGGACCTGGGTTCGATCCCCTGTAACCACATAACAATACTGGGCATGGAGACTAAGCAGCAACCAGCACCACATACCACGGTTCAGGGCGTGGTGGCTCACGCCTGTAATCCCAGCACTCGGGAGGTAGAGGCAGGAGGATTGCTGTGATGTGAGTTTGAGGCTGAGCTCAGGGCCAGCCTGAACCACAAAGCGAGACCCCGTTTCAAAAAAATCCTAAAAAAAAAAAAAAAGAGTATCTATGTTACCTATGCATTTTCTCCTACCTGGTTGCCTTCATAAATAAGAATAGCCTTTTAGGATATTATGGTGTATACTGGAGTCTTATTGCTGTTCCACCAAATAAAGAGGATTTGCTGTAGCTCTTTTCTTCACTAACCTGTTGAGGTAGTCAAGGGCAGGTCAAGAACACTGAGTGCTAAGTGTGGCAGTAAGCTATAGGAGGGTGTAGGATTCATATTCCCAAATTTATCTTATCAGCAAACTTGCTCATCTCTTAAATATAATTTACGTCACTGGAGGTCAAGATGATAATAAATATAAAATTCTTTGCTGACCTATGATTATAACAACTAGAGTTTAATTAGTGATTCATTCAACAAACTGTAAAAAACATATTTTTCACAGACAAACAAATGTTAATCCCATGTTCCGAACAGTGCTATGTATTTGACAGCTTTCCTAACTTTGGACTGTATTGTGCTGACTCTAAATTTGAGACAAGCTAGTTTGTGTTTCATAGAGGTTTCAGTGGCTGAATGGTTCATTGTGTCTAAGAAAAGTGAAGTTTAACTTTCCAAAAAAGTTGACTGCAGGTAGTAAAAGGTCACCTGTGTCTGGAGCATCAACTTCGATTATTCAGTCAAACAGTCAGGAATAACAGAAGGATCAACAGTATTCCTTGGGTGAGAGTCTGGCAGCCAGAGGCCTATTTATCAAGATCACACAATAGTTCATGTGTTCCTGCAATGACTCCTGAACACAGCAGGAGGTTTCTACCTGCCACAGACCTACCTGTCTGTGGTAGAGAGATTATTTTTGTGCAGGTTGCTTGATTAACAAGAACCCCTCAGATTTTACTACAGTGTTGTCAAACAGCACATAAAAGGAGATCTTCTAGAATCACTATCACCTTAAGTAGCAAAGATGTAGAAGGTGATAATTCTGCTCACAAACAGTTACAAAGAAGTGTCAAAGGAAGCCGTAGCTGAGAAGGTTTATGCCTTTAAAACCCATTTTTGTTTAAGTGTGAAATATTTTTGAGAGCTTGTATAATTCACATGAAATAATCCAGGTAAAAGTGGCTAAATTGATCTCTTCATCTAATGTCACTCGCAAGTGGGCCAAGAAACTTAATATTCCTCTCTGGTGGGAACTGAAACTAAGTAATATCAACAATTTTTGTTTTGAAGAGAAATTATTTTAAAATTCATTTTTAGAAAACTAATAGTACTTGTTTCAAACCTACCCTGCTAGGCTTTTTCAGAAGAAAACTTTAGTAGAAAGAATAGTAGAAAGAACTTTAATCCTTTCTCCATAGTTAAAATTAATTAAGCATTAACATTAGATAGAAAATTCTAAGTAAAAGACCTCGAGTGTTTTATACATACTTGGACTGTTGCGTCTTCAACAGTTCACTTCCAAGTGACTACAATTAGTAGCACTGTTATATGTGGATGTATTTATATGAGCAAAATAAGTCAATCCAGTTAAAAGTGTTCTGTAATATTAAGAGTAGTGCATAAAAATCAATTGTACTGTGGTAAGCGGTCCCTAATGTTATTGGCTTTGATTAAACCATTCTAGGGGAAGATCCAATTGTGTTAATTCAAACTGAAGTAATTGGTTCTTTTATGTTGCCTGCATTTTATTATCAATTTATAAATACAAAGACCACAGAATTTCTTTCATTATTCTGTGCTCAGTTGTTTAAAGCCATGTTCAAAGGGACCACATAGAAAATTCCCGTCTATACCTCTTATGCCCAAATATTTTATCATTTAGAGGAGCCTACTACTGAGGTGTATAGTAAAGAAGTGTGTAGTTTGTGACTTCCTAAGTGAGATAGGAAAAACAAACAAACAAAACATGGAAAATAAGAAAATGACTGAAAGTAGAGTTCTGGAATAATTATGTTTTTGTTTATCTATATTTGTTAATGGAAATTCTGAGATTCTAGTTAATGGAACCATCACGTAAGCAACAGGGGTAGAAGCTGTCAGGAAAGAGATCACAATTTTCTTCTGATGAGTTTCATAATTTATTTTTAACACAGTTCCTCACCGGGAGGTACTGTGATACATGGAGTTGTGGTGGGGGTGTCTGTTAACAACATAGGACAGGTCCATACAGTGGTTTGAAGAGCTCTTTTCTTTCTGTTGTTCTCCATTAACCATACGACATGAGAAGTCATGACCTCCATCTTACAAAGGAAAAGGAGCTGGAGGGGCTACATGGGTGTAACCTGTGTACATAATGGGTTCTGGATTTCTAGCTTTGGCCAGGAGGGAACCCACTTTCCATTGTCCAGTTCTTCAGATTAAATAACCTAGCAGTATTCATGGAAAACTAGGTCCTGCGTGCATATTTCAAGTTGAAAAAGATCATAAGACCTTGATAATTTGTCTTAAAGTCAACCGTTTGCTTCTAACTTTTAAAGTGGAGTTCATCACTTGTTATAAACAATATATGTGAGGTATTGACAGCAAACTATGGGTAGTGAAAAGTATATGGCTCCCCTTGATTATGAAGTTACTGCCACCTTTTCAACGGTGAAAGCAATTTCCTTCAGTGAACACAATGAATAGACATACTTTCATTTTCGTGTCAATATTCTTCACATGACAAGGCACTTTCGTACTCAAATCAGTATGTTTGCCATATGCTCAGAAGGAAACTCCACATTTTATCAGCCAACGCTGTCTATTTCAAGTGAATTAAAGCAGCAGTATGTTTAACGTAGTATTTCCTCTCTTTCTTTGTTATCTTTTTCCTTCTGCAGGTGAAATTGGGGGAAGATGCCCCCAATTCCAGTGTGGTGTGTGTGTCCGGCCCTGAAAGAGGTCACAGTAGTGGGCACCATGTCCCGGAGAAGATCACAGACAGCGTCCAGTGCCACCTTCTTGACTTCGCCAGTGCCGAACGCCCACTAGTGGTCAACTTCGGCTCGGCCACTTGACCTCCTTTCACCAGCCAGCTGCCAGCCTTCAGCAAACTGGTGGAGGAGTTCTCATCAGTGGCTGACTTCTTGTTGGTCTACATCGACGAGGCTCATCCTTCAGATGGCTGGGCAGTACCTGGAGGATCCGCTTTGTCCTTTGAGGTGAAGAAGCACCGGAACCAAGAAGATCGATGCGCAGCAGCCCATCAGCTCCTGGAGCGTTTCTCCTTGCCGCCCCAGTGCCGAGTTGTGGCCGACTGCATGGATGACAATGCCAATGTAGCTTACGGAGTGGCCTTTGAACGCGTGTGCATTGTACAGAGACAGAAAATCGCTTATCTGGGAGGAAAGGGGCCTTTCTGCTACAACCTTCAAGAAGTCCGGCGTTGGCTGGAAAAGAATTTCAGCCAGAGATGAAATCTAGATTAGTTGGTTAAAGGTATGATCCCAATAGAGTTATTATTTAAAAAAAAAACATTATGTAAAGGAAAGAAAATTAAGAACTGAATCCACTATTTCCATTGAGTCACCTTGCCTCATTGAGAGAATTTACTCTTTGGAACATAAACCTCTAATATCTCAGTACTTCTTCCACTCCTCAAGTGGCACTAAGTTAAAGAGTAGCCCTGTTACATCTCTTCTTAGAGAAAAGATCCGGACCGGGGAGGAAGAAACCCTGACTTAGGATGTGTTCGTTCTACCTTGAGACATGAGTGATGCTTGTTTGGGGACCAGATGAAACAGTACCTGAATGATAACTATTTTAGAAGCTGCTGTATCTGTTAAGATAAAAAGCACATTGCCTAGGCTTTACTCACTGTGGATAGAACTCAACTGGAAAATTTCAAAATCCTAACTTACAATGCATCCTTGAACCCAAACCATGTGGATAGGACTTTGGAGTGTAATATGTTAGAATAGTGTAAGCCATGCAGTGGTCTGCACTCTCCTGCATAGCCCAGAAATTCCAGCTATACTGGCAGATACAAAGAGTGATCCCTCTACCCGAAGGTTAGAATGATATTCTAAAGTCCGAGGGTTAGTTAATTTCTAGGCAGATGGGGACAATTCTAAAAGGAAAAGAAATGGACAAGCAAGAAAAGAGGAGGCAGAAAGATTAGGAAACTTCATAGAATTTCACTTTGAAACTATAGAGAGATTACTTTGCTCACCAGAGAAATATAGCAATATATACAAAGCTAGAGAAGGAAAGAGCTTAACTAAAACTAGCATAAAGAAAATACATATAAAAACAAAGTATCATATACTTCTGGAAGAAAGAAAGATTGAAAGGAAAAAAAACCTACACTTAATTATTTGCACTAGTGAGACTTTTGGAACATATATGAAACAAGTATATGGTACGTACATTTTCAGGGAGTGAATTATGCTCCATAATGATTGTTACAGGAACAGCCAGTAAGTGTGGTGGTGCTGGCCTGTTCCTCTCCAATTCCTCCAGTTAGGATCTGAGCCCGCTCATTCAGTGTCTCTGTCTCTGGCAGTGCTATTTCAAGAATACTGAGCTGAGGTTGAGGGAGGGAGGCCCCTGGCCATTCAGCAACTGCCTTGTTTTGCTTCTTGTACCTGATATTGTAGTCGATCTGGACTAGGATGAATGATAAGTCCAAACACGTGCACGCGCGCGTGCGCACACACACACACACACACACACACACGCACACACACACACAAGCGCACACACACACACATACACTTCCTTCATTTGCAAAATAAAAGAAGAGTTATTTTGAGTCATTCGCATAATAATTGTGCGGGCTTTAATATAAGGCTGTCCTTGGGCCGGGGATATAGCTCAGTGATTCCGGTGCCTGTCTTGCAAGGTCAAGGACCTGGGTTCGATCCCCGGTAACCACATAACAATACTGGGCATGGAGACTCACTCCAGCAGCAACCAGTACCACATACCACAATGCCAGGCATGATGGCTCACGCCTGTAATCCCGGCACTTGGGAGGCAGAGGCAGGAGGATTGCTGTGATGTGAGTTTGAGGCTGCAGGGCCAGCCTGAACCACAAAGCGAGACACTGTCTCAAAAAACCTTAAAATATATATATATGATTCTCCTTAGGATAAGGAAATTTGGTAAATGGAATTTCTATTGACATTCAGCTTCAGAATTGGGTCTTTCTTTAGTCTCACTAGCTGAGTTTTGTAATCCAAGGCCCCGATAGTACCTTATTATAATTCTATATGTATGTATATATTCATATATACATGTTTCTCTTTAAAATAAAAACAATATAGCTTTACCAATAAGTAATACCTAAAGATCATAGCACTCAAAAGAATAGATCAACCCAAAGTGTGTCACAATTTAAAAAAAATGTTTTGCATACTTCCAGATCACAGAATATGTTTGTACTGAAAACTAAATGATAAAGTCAAAGGTTCTTATACCCATTCCATAATAACTGAATCACAGAACTAATCATAAAAAGATAATTTCCAGGTGAAAGTAAGATAGTTGATTAAAGTGAGGAAAAAAATAAGAACTGGGTGTACAAGAATCAGAAGTATTTTTTTTATAGAATGACAAATCAGTCATATCCCTAGCTGGTATACTGTTTAGATATTAAAGCTCCATTGTGACTAATATTTTTACAGCAGTGCCTAAGCTTTCCAATGTTTTAAATTCTGTTTAGAAAAAAATATACAAAGAAACAAAGCAAATTTCAGAGCGTGATGTTATCTAATGAATTACTATACCATCATATTGAGAAGAGATTATTTCAGGTCCCTCAATTGTTAGACTCTATAGTCAAGGCTTATCAGTGACCTCCCTTGATTTTTATCTTTAGAATAGCATTGAGATTTATGTGGGTCTCTAGAAAGGCAGAATTAAAAATGAGTTACAGCCTGTCCATGTCACTGTCCTATGTTTCCCCTATGTTCTACTCGCGTGATAATGAAATGGGATGTCGGAGAAGCTGGTGGGGGGATGAGATTAGGCCACTGTAATGCTAGTTGTCTGGGGAAAAGTGTGATGGAAAAATCACCCAGGCTTGCTATATTTTTTAAAGAAGCAGAAGGTTGTGTATATGTGTGTGTGTGCACACAGGCAGTTTTCCTGGAGGACACCTCGATGCAGGACTGAGGTGGAGGAAATAAGCATTCAAAGACAGGCCGATTGTCAGAAGGAAAGACGTGTTCAGTAGAACACGGAAGAAGTTCTGGAAGAAGAGTTGTGGAAGTGCGTGTGGAGAAAGTAGATCATGAAAGCTCAGGAACTCTACAATGTGTAGGTTGGATTGGTCTTATCAGGATTATGATAAGGCTGTAATTATGTAACCTATTTGTTTCAACAAACACTTTTATGGTTTCCTGTGATGTACCTTTTATAAAGTTAACAAGAACGCATTATTTGAGCTACAAGAAAATCAATGTTTAGCTGAAATGCTCAGAGAAATTATGTTTTCAATACCCATCCAGCGAATGTGTCTTTTATAAGGTATGTTCCCTTGAAGAATTCTAATTGTAATCTCATGAGGGAAAAACACATAAAACTTGGAGTTCTGTTTCTTAGTACCTAAATATTTCCTGCCATAAGCTGTTTAAACTACCTATTGAGCCTTCTAAGCTGAAACTGCTTGTCTAGAATTGACTTAGTTTCCAAGAAATTTTAGATATTATCATAGTATCTGGATTTACTCAAGCATTTAGTGTTTGAAAGATGTCACAGAACTATTGGAAACTTATTTTGTTTTATTGCTTACAGGAAATATTAGTGAAATTTATGATGGCTTTCTGGAACGGACATGAATGAAATGCAGGAACAGTAATATAGGAGAGTTTCATACATCAATTAAAATGTAACAGACGTCCAGAGATTCAAACTGGTCACTTGTATTGATCTGTATAGCTGAAGTGACAGCCATTTCCTTGGATTATTTTATTCACATTTTGGATCTCTCGGCCTGCGTATTCACCTCCTGTATAAAATGCTTTACTGATTTTTGGTAATATCGATTTCTGAGTGGCGTCTTAATTTAGTTAATAATTTCCCTTATTAACCTAGAGACGCTTAGTCTCTGATCAAGGTGGGAAGAATATCCTGCATAGTTTTTCATCCCATCGAATATAATTTGCTATTTGGGTTCTTGAATAAAAATGATAAAATAGGGGGATGTCATGAGTGAAGGCTGTCCTGCCACATAAAATACTGAAGGGATTGGTAAAGATGATATTTTATTATTGGAAGAACTCTTAGATGGGTACAAGGTGCCCTTCGCATGGTCAGTATATGTCCACAGCAAGAATAACTTACTAACTTTAAAGATCTTCTTATTATGTGAATCTTAAGAGGATGAATGCAGAAATTTAGTCCGCCTGACTTTGGAATGATTGCTTGGAACATAAATTGAATTATAGTGCTTTGGTCAATGAAAAGGATAATACATAGACATTAACTTCTGCCCATTGAAGGATTAATGAAAACCTTTACTAGTGTTTACTTTTCAGAATAAGCTTAATGTCATGACTCTGCGCAGGGAAGATTGACAAAGAGTGTTTCAATTCCAGGAACCTTTAAAATATATTACCAAAAATTAGAACTAAAGTATAATTATAGTCTAAGTTGCCACTTTGGGCTTAAAAATAGCAATGAAACCCACTTTTTTATACATGCTTCCAGAAGGAAACCTAAGTACAGATTTCTGCTTGGCAATGATGCCCTCGTGCTCTTCTTTGAGACCTTTTATGAATGGAAGGGACTGAGGTTGGGTGATCTGGAAAGTTCCTGAGGGGGAGAACCTAGGCCGGGAGAGCTTGGTTTACTGAGTTGGAAAGATCTGAACAGAAATTCCTCATGGTTGGAAGATGATTGCTGAGTATCCCCGAGTGATTTGAGGATGAGCAAAAAACTGGGCCACTTCCTCATGCCCTGTGTTCCCGATAGGACGAGAAACAAGGTCTCAGACCTGACAGACCCTTCTCTGTTTCCCAGGTGAGTCTGACCCCACAGAGACAAACATGCACAGATATCCAAACAAGACGGCTCATGCAAGTCAGGGCTGGCTGCCTGTCTTGGGCAGCAACACCAGAGCTCCAGGGAGTTTATTTAATATTTGCTGAAACTCTGGAGACCCAGCAGATGTTTAATGAAGTCACTATTTTGGCTCCCACTAGCCTCCCTCCCTCCACCTTGAAAAAAAAAGGCAAACAGGTAAACACATCAATGAAAGAAGCCCACAGAAAGTGATGGGGATTTAAAAAAAAATTCTCTTAAGACTCTGTCACTCACTGGTCGGTGTGGTTTCTGTGTGTTCTATGATGGGGGATGTGAAGACTTAAGTATCCAGAACTTTATAACCAAAGCAATGAAAAGCTATTGGATAGGGAGTGTTGGCCAGGTTTGTTTAGTTTTGCATCACATTATCACGGACTCACTAGCCCAACTAATCGGCGCCCGAAGTGGGAGACTGAGATGCGCAGAGTTTACCAGTGTGCGAATGATAACTACTAACGAAAGAGTCATGGGCTCAGTTAGTGGTTGGATGAAGTCACATTAGTTTGCCTCTCCCCATCTCTGTCTCCCAAGCAAGGAGATTATTCGGGACTTACTGCTGGGTACTGGGTAAATGTGGTGAGAATGTCTGTGTGTATATCTCTGCTTCACAGTTGCAGAAAAACGAAATGCTTTGGAGATTATCAGTAAAAGAGTGTTATTATATTGGTGCTGAGTGGTATGTGTGCTTTTACAATTTGTTCTTGTATTTTAATAAACTTTGAATAAAAGAATAGAGTTACTCTTGGTTCTATTTGTTTATTTTTAAATGACTTTCTAGACCTTGCCTTGGGCTGGAACACATTTGTGGTTGACAAGGGAAAGAGAACTCATCATTCGAATATTTATTCCTCGGTATTTGTGGGCACAGAAACAACAATGCCAGATTATTTTAATCTCATGCTGTGTGCCAGAGTCTTCAAGGAAATCAAGACATGTTAAAAGAAAGTCTTCAGAAACTTTCCATATTTATGAACAACTAAAAACAGAATTCATGGAAAGGCATCTCTTTAGGAGGCTGTGGAGTAAACTTGCACTTTGTTAGGGTCACACCCCAAGTTTTGTAAATGCAATAGAGAGACTTTCCCGAAAGTTAGTTAAAGCAACAAAAACATGCTTATACATGTGCCACGCACACATGCACATGTTTGATCACTGGTCCAAGCAATAAGGATATAAATGTTGTAGAGGGCCATGGTCAGTTAATAAGAAGGAATATGTTTGTATAGTGATTAAATATCTTTCTTGTTCTTCAAAACAGGAGCCTTAACCAAGAGTATAGTCACCTCTTGATATTCTGAACTTGTTAGCAATTTTTACATGTAATAATTTCTTTAATACCTGTAGCATTTTATGTAATAGTCTAGAACTTTAACAGAAATTCATAACATCTTTGATAATGTCAAGTTGAGTTTCTATTCTTGCAGCACCCTGTGCCAGATGCAGTGTGATATGCAAAAATAGTCAAAGAGATGGCTCCCTTGGAGAGCATGTCATGAACTGATCAAAACGCTGCAAGTGACAGACAGACTCAAGCCTGAACAAAAAAGTGAAATTCATTGGTTCATATAACCAAACCCTGCAAATGACTAGAATGGAACTTTGCTCAAGAGCAGTTGGATGCAAGGACTTAGAGACTGTGGTTGTGAGACTATTTGGGAGAATTTTTGCTTTTCCTCCTGGGCCAGTTTCTCCTTATGCCTGCCTTGGGGAAAGCCCCTGACTTCTGTCTGACTGTAAGATGGATCTGATGGAGTCTGGCCTCATTCCCATGGAAGCAGTTGGACTGGAGCAGCTTGTGGAGCATGTCCACTGTCATGTCACAGAGATAGGCTTGTCAGCAAACCAGGAGGATGGGAATATTCAAGGATATTGACAATTAACTTAATAACTTCCCTTTTTATTCATTCTAAACACCGAGACTGTGCTATTTTACAGCAGTTTTAAATCCCTAGCAATATTCAAAGGAAGATGTAGATATTTTCCATGTGTCTCTTAGCTGATGAGTGTATAATCCCCCTTGTTATGACTATTCTTTGCCACATAGATGTATTTGTACAGTTGAGGAACTTATGTTGATGGATGTCGCCATAGTCCATCATTTACATTACAGTTCACTCTTTGTTTTCTACATTCTATGGATTTTGATAAGTATTTCATGACAAGTCACTAGCAGAAGCACAACTAGAGTATATTCCTTCTACTGTAAGCCCTCTGAGTTCTAGCTCTTCATCAGTCCTCACATGAATCCCCAGCAGCACTGATTTTCAATATCTTCAGACTACTTTTTCTGAAATGTCACATGGTTGGAACCATATAGCACCAAGCCTCTTCAGATTAACTCTTTTTCAATAGAAATATACATTTAAAGTTCCTTCGTGTCTTTTCATGATTTGACAGCTTGTTTCTTTTTTAACAGTGAGTAATATTCCACTGTCTGCATATAACACAGTCTGTGTATCTATTCAGCTACTGGAAAACATCTTGGTTATTTCACATTTTGGCAATAAACACTTATGTGCACATTTTTGCTTATTTTAGTTTCTGTCTTCTAAGGTGCCAGTACCATTTTCCTTTGCACTGAACACTAAAAGTTCCTAGTCTATCATGCTTGCCAAGCATTGTCAATATGTCATCTTACTGTTGAGTTTTAAAAGTTCTTTGTTGTACTTTAGACAACAATCTTAGATCAAATATATCTTTTGCAAATATTTTCTCCCAGTCTGTGGCTTGTCTGCTCATTTGCTTGGCAGTGTTTTTCACACAGCAGAAATATTTAAGGGCTCCTCTTTATCAATTTCTTCTTTCATGGATCTTGTCTTTGGGGTTTTATCTAAAGGTCACTGTCAGATGTAAGGTCATCTAGGTTTCCTTCTGTGTTGTCTTCTAGAAGTTTCATAGTGTTGTATGTAGCTTAATTTTAGAGAAGTTTGGGCCAGGGATATAGCTCAGTGGTTCCGGCGCCTGTCTTGCATTCTCAAGGACCAGGGTTCGATCCTCGATTCCCAGTCACCACATACCATAGTGGGCGTGGACACTCACGCCCAGCAGCAATCAGTACCGCATAGCACAGTGCCGGGCATGGTGGCTCATGCCTGTAATCCCAGCACTCGGGAGGCAGAGGCAGGAGGATTGCTGTGATGTGAGTTTGAGGCTGAGCTCAGGGCCAGCCTGAACTACAAAGCGAGACCCTGTCTCAAAAAAAAAAAAAAAAAAAAATCTTAGAGAAGTTTGAAGGGCTTGCTAATAGATTCCACCCCCCCCTTACTTTTATCATGGATGACCAGTTGGGTCAGCATGATTTATTGAAAAGATGTTGAACTTGTGAAAAATATGTATTTGGCTATTGTTGGAGGAAGTAGTCTATAGAAGAAGTGCATAGAGTTTATAGATATCAATTATATCCAATTTGTTGGAATAAATTCTACCAGTGCTCTACCAATTTTCTGCCTACCTGAATTTATTAGTGATAAAAAAATACTGAAGTATCCAACCTCCCATTATTATAACATCTCATAACCACAGTGAATTCATGTATATTTTTTATAGTCCTCAGGTTTTATTGTGTATATTTTGATGTTTTGTTGTTAGGTGCAGAATGTTAAAGATTATTATGGCTTTCTTGAGAAATGTCTTCTTTGCCATGATAAAAATGCCCTTCCTTGTCTCTGATAACACTGACTACTATCAAGTTTTGTCTAAAATTAACTTTCCTCCTTCTGCTTTCTTCCTCTTTTTTTCTTTTCTTCTTTCATTTTTCCTTTCTTTCTTTCTCTCTCCTTTCTTTCTCTCTTTCTTCTTTTTTTCTTTCTCTCTTTCTCCATCCTTTCTTTCTTTCAGGACAGGTCTTGAGGTCTTGATATGTAGTTCAAGCTGGCCCTGAACTCACTATGTACCCCAGGCTGGCCTTAAACTTCCATCAGTCCTCCTCCCTCTGCCTACTGAGTGCTAGGATTACAGACATGTGCCACCATGCCTGGCAACTTCTACTTTTTTAAAATTTGTATTAGTGTGGTATGTTTCTTTTCTTATTCACACTCTTCCTAAACTTGTCTTAACATTTAAATTGGGTTTTGAGTACAAAACATCTACTTTGCTCTTGTTTTATGATCCACTGTAACAATCTCTGTCTTTTAATTTGTATACTTAAACCATTGATATTCAAAATTATTATTGGATTAATAATTGGATAGTAATTAATAACTTGATTAATATATACCAATCATTACTATTGCGTCATCATTGAGCTTAGTCTTTGTTTCTTATTTTTGTTTCACTCTTATTTTTTATGATTTCAAGTGAACATTTTACCTGCACTCACTCTCTTCATCCTTGCATAGTTGTAGAACTCAGATATAATTTTTATTTTTATCTTTGTTTCTCTACAGGTAATGTTTTGTCCTCCTCTGGTTTCTTTCAGGGTTTTCCTTAATCTTTGAATTTCTCGAGTTCTGTAGTTGTTTGTTTATCATTGTAGTTTGGATCTAGAAGATTTTCTCCCCACAAAGTCTTATGCACTCAGAGAGGGAGATGTGAAAAGTGACTGAATCATAGGAATGATATGGTTGATTTCCTATCAGGAGGTGGGTTTCTGGCCAGAAGAGGTAGCCCACCAGAGGAGTGACATGGAAGGTATGTCTGTCTCCTTGTCACCTCTCTTCATCTCAGCTTCATGCCTGTTGATGTCCTGGCTTAATGCCAACTAACTGCAGTAAAATGTGGGCCACAGTAAACCTAATATCCTTCAAGTTGTGAGTGTCAGTTACATCTCAACATTGAGAATGTGGCTCGGTCTCAGAAAAGTGGGATCTCTATATTTATGACTACCTGACCGTATGGTTTAAAAGTCTTTTGAAAAAGTTTATGGGGGTGTTGAGAAGGTTTGAAGACATGAGCTAAGGTGGCCCTAGAATGTTATATGCCAAGATTGATGAGTGATTCTGGCCAAAGCTCAGAAGACCAGAATTTTCATAGAAATGCATACCGCAAAGATCAGTCTTACTAGGTTTCAGTGGAAAAGAAGGACTCCATTGGTAGTTGCAGAGTTTATCTACATTTGTTCTTGGCCTGATATTGCTTTTAATGGGAGGCTGACTACTTGATCTTGTGGAAGAATCATCCACCTCATAATGGGTATCAAAATTGTGAGGCAGGTGCAACACCACTGAGCTGTATTCCTAGCCCCTTGGAGGAGGAAATTTTAAGTCAGACCAGTATTAAGGCTGTGGTATGAGTACTCCTGGTGGTTTTTAGCCATGTCTACCATAAGAACCAGGACAAAAAAAACCACAGCTAAATAAATTTTTTAAAATTTGCTGGTGGCTGGTAAGGAAGTGCTTATGAAGCTGGGGCTTATAAAATTGAGGCCTGTAAAGTTCTGTCCTAGAAGTTTTAAACTAGGATAGTTTGATTGCTGAAAATATTAGCATTTTTAAAAAGCCAAGTACTTTGCAGCAGGACAATAGGAAAGGATGTCTTGAGGTCATCTCAGAAACCATGAGACCACACGTTGCAGGCTTAAGCATGCCAAAATGTAAACTTTTCATTTGAGAAGAGACTCCCACTGTACTTTATCACTCAGCCTCAGTCTTTTAGTGATCCAGTGTCTCTGTACTATGAATTTTAAAAAGTCATTTTTTTCCCTCTTCCCTTAGGTGGGAAAAGGTTATTAAAATTGGCTAGAGCTAGGTATTTCACTTTGCTGAGGTCACTTAGGCTCTGATGATAAATTACTTCAGTACATCACGTTCAGTGCATTAGGCTCTGGTTAACTAGCTTCTCCTGAGGGAAGACCTTGCTTAAACAGGAGGATATGGTTTCAGAATGGAGTCTTTCTCTCTTATCTTGCTGGCTGCTGGGAGATTCTTTTCTCTAATACTTACTGAAAATTGAGCTAAACCATTGGAAGAAAAAATTTTTTAAAAAATGAGGATCTCTCCTTTTGGAATTTTAACTCTCAGATTTCCTACCCTGAGCTTCCAGCAGTTTGTCTACTGCATCGAGGTTTTTCTAGCCAGGCAACATTTTCTGCAGTGGTTTCTACTTGCAAGTTTCTTTCCTGGTAAGTAGCTGTCTCTCACTCTGTGTGTGTGTGTGTCTGTGTGTGTGTATGTGTCTAACCTTAGGAACAGTGTGTTCACTGTGTCCATATCAAACTTATGGATCTGAGAAAAACTTAAATTTTTAAACATTGAGTTTATTGGTATATTTTACATGTACATTATGATCACATTCAACATTAAAAATGTGTGCCTGTACATGACATATCTTGATTCTCATTTTTTCCCTTTTCCTTACCCACCCCTACTACCCCAATCCCATATATATGTACATTTTGTTTCCATTGCTTTTTACTATTGAAGTTTTTGCTTCTCTTCTTTTTTTCCCCCCTACAGTCCATCCTTTTATCCCTTTGAACATTTTCTTCCTATTTCACAATATCTATCATACATTCTGGACCTCATTCACATCTTTAGTCTCAGACTAGAGAAAAGATACATTTATTACACATTTATGTTTTACTTATTTCACTTATGAGTTTGGGTCTTAACTTGCCAAAGATGAAAGCTAGATCCATGCCTTTCACCATGCACCAAACTAAAATCAATATTTAGAGGCCTAAATATTAAAACAGACACACTAGTCCTGTTGGAAAATACATTAGGTAAAACTCTTAAAGACATTGGCATAGAGACGTTATGAACAAAACCTCAGCAGCATGAGAACTAGCAGAATTAACAATTGCGATCTCATCTTATTAAAAAGCCTCTTCACAGCCAAGAGCAACCACCAACAGAGTGGAAAGACAACTACAAGATGGGAAAAAAAATCTGCCAGCTGTTTCTCACACAAAGGACTACTATCTAGAACAGATAAAGAACTTTAAAAAAATCAGCTCATAGTCATTTATAAGATGTGAATGAAACAGCACTGAGGTTTCATCTCACTCCAGAAGGAATAGGTGCTATCAGGAAATCAACCAGCAACAAATGCTGGCAGGGCTGTGGGGAGAAAGGAACACTTCTCCACTGCTGCTGGGAGTGTAGACTGGTGCAACCATTGTGGAAATCTGTATTAATATTCCTCAGAAATTTAGGAGGTCCCATTTGACCCTGCGATTTTCCTGCTAGGTAAATACACAAAAGAACTAAAAGAATCATATCATAGTGACATATGTGCACCCACGTTTATAGCAGCTCAATTTGTAATAGCTAAATTTTAAACAGCCAAAATACCCATCAATTGGAGACAGGATAAAGTTGTTTTTTATGAAATGGAGAATTATTCAGCCATAAAGATTCATAAATTTGAATCATTTATACTCCAATGGCTGTATCTTGAGGAAAAACTTAACTTTTCTATATGTTCAGGCTTTTGTTTGTTAGGATACAGTGGTTACTTCTCAATTTCTTACATATAGAACTGAAAACCATAAGTTTCAGGCCTCATTTTTTTTTTTTTTTTTTTAGGTTTTTTGAGGCAGGGTCTCGCTTTGTGGTTCAGGCTGGCCCTGAGCTCAGCCTCCAACTCACATCACAGCAATCCTCCTGCCTCTGCCTTCCGAGTGCTGGGATTACAGGCATGAGTCACCACACCCGGCACTGTGGTATGTGGTACTGGTTGCTTCTGGGCATGAGTCTCCATGCCCAGTATGGTATGTGGTTACCGGAGAATCGAACCCAGGCCCTTGGGCTTGCAAGACAGGTGCCAGAACCACTGAGCTAACTCCCCGGCCCTCAGGCCTCAATATTTAACTTCCCTAGTAATTAACATTAAATTATTGCCCCGCTTAGTTATTAAATATACATAAGTAATAGGGACTGGTCCAAAGGAAGGAATGGCCTATATGGACAGAGCTTGCAGAAATGATCTTGTAGAGTTCAGGAGGCACTTGAATAGATCTGTGGGGAATGGAAAAATATTTTGATAAAGATTGAGTGTCTCTGATTTATTTTTATTTTTGGACTATTATTAGTACATATATTAGTACATAATGATTACATTAACTGTAGGGAATTGGTACATGTATCTGACACATTTCATGTCTTTTTTCCCCCCTTATCTTCAACCATCTTTTATTTTTCCAGTGTCAGATTCATTTATTTATAAGACCTTAAAGAGGTAAGTATCATATATACATGTTGAAATCCTTGACAGAGGGCAACTGTCTTTCCTGTTTTATGTGTTCTTTGGCCTATTAGTCTGGTTGTCTTTCATTTAGAAAGTCTCTCTCTGCATATTAGGTATGTTAATTAGTTTCTATTGCTGTGAGAAAATATTTGAGAAAATTAACTTTAAAAGACAGAAGACATTTTTGCTATTTTTTTTTAGCCTACGGTCACCTAGCACAATTATTTTAGGATCATGGAGGAGCAGACCATCATGGTAGAGAGCACCTGGTGGAGTAAATACGCTCACTTGCTCATAGTAAGAGAAAGAGAACACAAGATAGTTCCCAAGTGTGCACACCCAGAGAGCCTCGCTTTCAACTAGGCTCTACTTCTTAAGTTTAATGTGTACCAATAGCGAATTCAATTACACCTATATCCATGGACTCACAGTTGATGAGATTAGAAATTTCCATAGCTAAACATATTCCAAAGGCCTCAGTTCTGAGCACTTTTGCTTTGAGGACAGAGCCTTCAACACATGAACTTTTGAGAGACAGATTCAAAACACAATGTCAATAAAGAGAGTAATTCTAAAAGCAAAGATAATAAATATGTCAATCATCCTTAGAATAGAGAACTCAATTTGCTAAAACTGAGAGAATTAAAGATATGAATTATGGGTTACATTTCTTCATATTCTTCCCTCTCTTGCAAGAACAGTTATCTAGATAATTGAAATACAACCAAGTGGAAACATTATGTACATATTAGCTCACAGATATGGCACTAGTGTTATACAGAACAGTGTTTAGTGTACAGTGTACAAATGGTCTCTGTGATTTCCTCCAATATAAGAATTTACATCTACTTGATAAATGAAAAATTTAAATTGAAAGGTATTAAATATTCCAGATATGAACTGCAACTATACCAAGCATTGAAACCTTGACATGTTTGCATTTAACTGTCTAGACTTTATAAAAATAAATGGAGAAGAAACATATAGAAAAGTCTGTTTAAAGAAATCAAAGTCTGGGCTGGAGATATAGCTTAATGGTTCTGGCACCTGCCTCACTAAGTGCAAGGTCCTAAATTCAATCCCTGGTACAAAAAGTAAATAAATAAATAAATAAATAAATAAATAAATAAATAAATAAAAGACAGAAAAAAGTCTCCTGGCTAATATTGAGCCCTTTAAGATACTAGATTCTAGATACTAGATTCTAGAGACCCAGAAAATTACGTAAGAAATTTCTTGCATAATGTATTGTCTCAGGGCATTCTCATTACTTTTTGTTTTTCATTTCACATGGGTGAGAATTCATTGCAATTTAGTCAACTTCAACAAATGCTGTGGCTGAAAAATATTTTAAATACCCCAAAGTAAAATAAGCTGAGTAAGAGGCATACAATAAATCTCATCATAGACTAATGTAAAAAATTAAGCTTTTCAATGAGGAAGATGCAGTTCTTCATTGTGAGGTGAATGAAACGTCCAGGGGAGCCTACTTGACGCTCAAGTGAAGGACCAAACCAGGAGATTCAAATAAAGATTTAGGAGACAAGATCCTGGGCCTCGAAACTCCCTTGAGCTTGGACGATATGGTAATGAGTTTAGATCTCTTTTGATAAATAATGGTCATTCTAATGGATCAAAGCCAGTGAGATTTGGTTGGTAGGATTCTAGAGACCCAGGAATACGCCACTGCCACTCCTGCGTTAGGTAAAGGAAGCACCTTTTGCTTCCTCTCCTGGTTTTTCCCTTTACTGTGTATTGCCCCTGCCTGTCAAAGAAGAAAATGTTAGCGTGTGGTGAGAATGGAGGTGTGAGAGCATGGAGTGGACTAGGCTGATATACGACTCTGTAACTCAGGAGAACTTCTAGACTTTTCCATCTGAGACAATGCATGGGAAGCATTTTACACAATTTATTAATGTGTATAGTCTACAGGGCTTGCTGGCCTCATGGACCACTCTTAAAGGAGGCAGAATCACCCCCATTTGGGGGCTGCCTTGCAGTGACTCCGCAGGTGTTTTTGCTTCAGCCATCAGGTGCCATTGCCTTTTCATTTGTCTCTACAGGTTTATTGTGTTACCTTAATTGTTTGAAATTCAACTGTGTTACTTGTTCTAACAAGGACTACACTGTAAACGTTTGATAGTGAAGATATTTTAAGCTCAGGAAAATCCTAAGGGGAATTTTTAGGAATTACCACTCTCTGATGGTAATAGGGGAAGTGAGTGTCCCATTTTTTATTTTAATTTTTATTTTAATTTTTGCTGTACCAGGAATTGAACTTGGGCCCTTATGTTTCAAAGGTAGATGCAATACCACTTGAGCTAAATCCCCACCCCATCCGAATGGGCTATTTTTAAGATTCATCATCCTATGAAGAAAAATCTCCCTTGCTTTTGTAAGAATTACAGATTCCTCCATTAAATTAATTGATAATGGTTTCTTTTTTTGTTAACAGTACTACTAAATTGAATATACTTGCAGTGTACTTTAAAGGCAAATGTGTATATTATGTATAATAATGTGTATATGTATAAATGTGTATATGTACATATATAATATATATGTATATATTATGTATGTATGTGTGTGTGTGTGTGTGTGTGTGTGTGTGTGTGTGTGTGTGTGTATTGGTACCAGGAATTGAACTCAGGATCTTGCACTTGCAAGGCAGACAGTGCCACTGAATTAAATCCCCAGCCCCTGACTTTTATATGTTGTAATGGTGGAGTTTTCCTAAATTCATTCTTTGCCATTATTTCTTACAGAAAAAATTATTTTGGCATATGTATTTTTAGTTTGGAAATTTAGTTCATTAGTAGGTTAATTTATTTATTTTACAAAAGCATCTCTCTATGGCTTGTGTCTAGCTTTCCCCCAAAGCATCACGCGGTCATAGGTGGGACTTTTTGCAGGTGGCTGGATCTAGACTGTATGATGTTGGGGTCAAGGGTGTGATGCTGGGATTGATGCCTTAGCTAGGATTAAGTCTGCCCTGCTGTGGGTGTGAGTGCTATCCACCTTGAGGTAGTGTAGATAAGATATAAGGGACAGAAAGATGGCCACTGCTCATCATGTGTAGCTTGCCACTTGCTGCTTCTTCATCACTTCGTTGCTCTGCTGTCTGCTGCCCACCATGATCTGTTTCCTCTCTGCTATGCTGGCCTGTCTTGAAGCCAGCCAACTAAGAACTGAAACCTCTACAAACTGTGAGCTGCAATAAATCTTTCCTTCTTAACTTGGCTGTTGTATATTTTGCCTCAGAAATGAGAAAAGTTGCCAAGACAACCTCCTTAGAGTATGTCAAAAAGCTTCTATGTGAACTTGGCAAAATTTAAAGTTTAGGCCAGTATCCACTTCTGCTTCTCATATTTTGGTGCTTAAATCTTCAGTACAGAGAGATCAGTGATTAATTTATAGCCCACTTTCTTATGGAAATTTGTCATTTTGTGTTATAGATGGACCTTAAATAATACATACACAACTATATTGCTAATATTGTGGCATGTAGTTCATTCCAGGACATATAATGGTTGTCTTCTGAGGAGAGAAAGTGTGTGTGTGTGTATGTGTGTGTGTGTGTGTGTGTGTGTGTGTGTGAGAGAGAGAGAGAGAGGGAGAGAGAGAGAGAGAGATTTCTTCTTATAGTAAATAGAAAGATAAGTTGAACTACAGCTGAATTTACAATCGACAATCAGAGTAGACCAGATGCATTTCTACTGGGTGTGCCATAATTAAAGAAAAGTCTTCAAGAAATTATCAAGGGATAGGGGGTATTTCTGATTGTTGTTGATTCAAGAGCACCTAGTTACACCCATAGTTCAGAATTGCTAAGCACATTTGCATGCTGGTTTTGTGTGGAGTTAGAAGGCCTCCCACTAATGTGCAGGTGGCAATATACCCTCGAGTGCTTGGTTGCTTCACAGACTTCTTAGTCATTCTTTTGAAAACAGCCCTCTAAAGTCACCATGACCTTCTCTGGACAAATCCATTTAGTATATCCTTTCTGTAGGATCATATCTATGTATTTTATTTCTCTTTCTTGCAGTTCTTTGGAAGAAAAGACAGAAGAAGTATAGTTACAGTTGAACTAGTTAGCCTCTGATTTGACCATGAGGGAAAAAGACCTAATATGAGCTGTGTAAGGCAGAAGCTTATTTTTCTTTCTCATCAGCAGTAAGCAAGCTGGGGCATGTATGAGAGCCAAAGTCTATGGAATCCTCAGAGTTTTAGGATCCTTCTGGCTTTTGGTTCTATTCCTATGATGCTGCACTACCCTCCTATAGCAATGATGCAGGCAGAGGGCAGACAACAAGGGAAAAAATAAAAAAGGGCCCAGGGCATGTGTGCCACCTTCATTTTAAGGTGTTTCTTGGGAGCTTCTTTATAAATATTTCAAGTATATCTCTTTGGTCAGAACTTTGTTACCCAGTCACTTTTCTTTCCTATATGGAAAGTTAAGAAATGCAGTTTCTGTCCTACACATCCGTAAGAAAATTTCATTACTATAGAAAGGAAAGGAGGCATTCTCTTATATTTTCTTCTACTAGTTTTAATATTTGACTTTAATAGGAATGTTTTTGATGTACATGGGATCATTTTATATTTGGTGTTAAGCTTATATAATTTTACTTTTCTATCAGAAAATTCTTGGTATATGTTTTATTAATTTTCTTCTAGTGATCAAAAGGCAGCTTGACTACATATTTCCCATATTTTGTGTCTGTTACTATGCACCTCATTCTAGATTTTCCTTGTTTGTTGCTTTTCTATTGATACATCCTATCACCTATACCATAAGCTATCTTCATTATTAGGTTGAACTGTAATAAATTGCCAATATTTCTGACCTGTTAAAATGCCAGTGTTACATGTTTAAACATGAATACTTAGGTTCCATAATAAATGTTTTTGTTGTCAAGTTCTCCTTCCACTTATCTATTCAGGTTCTTCCCAAAGAGAATCTGGATTATTATTGGTATGTTGTTTTTCATGTAAAGTTTAGAATCAGCTTTCCGAGTTCTAGGAAAGAACATGTTTGCCAATCTAATTTGACCTTTGTTAAATTTACTTTTTATTTCAGAGGCCAATTTACATCTATTCAGCAATACATCTTCTGATGCATGAACATCTTTAATTTTTGTCAATAGAGTTTCATGATTTTCTTCTGATGTGCTATTTTGGTGCAACAGATTAGTCTCATATTTTCCCAAAATTACTATATATATTTCGTATTCATCTATTGTTCATTCATATTATCTATGTACTTATAAATTTATTTCACTATCATTTTGTTTAATATAAAACATACTATATGACCTTGATATCTTTCTTCTTGAAGTATATATTATTTCTATCTTCCTTCATGAAGATTAGTGGTCTTTTTCTTTAAATTTTTTTTTCAGTTTACAAATAGCTTTCTTAAAAACATTTTTCTTAAATCCAATTTTAGCCAAGGATATAATTGTGGATTGGATGTTATTTTCTCTGAGCTCTTTGTAGAGATTTTCTTTTATTGTGTCTACTGTCTAATTACCATCTGTATGTTTTTTTTTTTTCTCAATTGGATTGTTTTTGCATTTTAATTTGTCACCAGAGTGCTCTGCAATCATATTACTGTAGTGTGGTTTTCTTTTATCTTTTATTAGTGTTGGTTATATTTCCTGAATGGAAGATATACACCTTCCATGGAGTCTGAAAAACTCAAAACCATTATGTATTTGTATGTCAGTTCTTTTTCATATCTCCTGTCTCTTACACTATTCTTTTCTCATTCGAGAGTGCTGTATTATTCTTGTTTCATTAGCTCTTTCTCATGAGTTCTCCAGTTTTCTTCAGCTACATTTGTTTTTTGAGCCAATTACCTGAGTCTTAAAATTCCACATTTAAGCTATTCATATATGTGGGTTCCTCACAGATCTTTGTCAGGTAAGCCTGGCTGATTCTTGAAAGCATCTTGTTCTATGTTCTAACTTTTATCCCCCATTTACATAATTTCTCCTTGATTCTTTGACTCTCTGATGACTTTGGATTGCTTTTGTGCTGACTTATTTCTAGTGCACTTTAATTATGTTTTTGATAATTTTTTATTAGATTCTTTCTCTAGATGGTCCTAAGTCATGGAGATCCTGAGGAATCTCAGATAAATGAATGTTTCTCTAGACTACAACTGTGTCCTTCCACCGAGAGTCCGGGGTCACTGCCTGGAAAACTTTAAAAACTTAATTTTGAATTCAATCTGCTGGAATGCCATGATGACAGGGCTCCTTAGCTCAGGTGAGGGCAGGCCTGCCATGAATTTCCAATGCAGACTAATTTTTCCTTTCAACCGAAGGCTAAGCCAAATTGGTTTCTCTGTTATTCCTTTCCCAATAGAGGACATCTATTTCTGGCTTACATTTTTTATTGAGGGTTTATCTTATCAGATAACAACGTTCTACAGGACTTTATAAAAATTGACTGATTACCGTGAGTCAGTCTGAAGTCTTTCTCTCTTTTCTTGGTCATAACTTAAAATCCGAACATGCAGACAGGTACTGTCAGAGGATGTCCTCAGGCACTAAAGTGACATTTTTTGATGGGGGGAGTTGACACCGATGATTCCACCAGGAGACCAGCAGTACTGAGACATACTACTGTCAGTGGTCTATGCCTTCGATTTTTTTAAAAAAATTCAAATCTTTAGTAGTACATTATATATACACATTATAGAAACTTTCAGCATTGAGAATTTGTACCAGTATATGATATGACACAAGTTGATTCTAATTTTTCCTCATTCCCTTATCTACCCCACAACCCCCCGCCCCATATAGGCATAGACTTTTCCTTTTTTATTACCATCACATTGTTTTTCCACTCTGTACTTACCCCTACACCTCATTTCCTTTTAAATATTTGTTATTTCAGAAGATCTACTATATGTACCAGAACTCAAATGAAGATATAAATGAGTTCTAATATATATAGTAGATAAAGTGACTTTTTATTGCTTATATTCAGTTTCAGGCTCTTTTGAAAAAAACTTTTTAATTTCTTTGTTGTTAATCTATTCATTTTAAAATCTATTTGCTTCATTTTATCCAGAAATTCTTAGGGCTTGTGGTAGAAGTTTTCCAAAAATGTAAGCTTATCCTATTGCTTTGAGCTGACTTTGTCATCATCATTCATTGCTTTACATATATCCATTCTGATCATTAAATGGTCATTGTCCTCAATTCTGTCAGTGACAGTATCCCTTGAATATCTACCTTCAGACTGAAATGTTCATCTGTTGTCTATTACTTATAGGCATTTCAAAACATGAATTAGCCACTCCATTTCATTGATTGTTGAAGTCAAATTTAATTTCTTGTACAAGTTGAATATTTTAGTTTGTGTTATAACATGTCAGCATTATTCCTAGTTATTGTTACATGTATAAAATAGTAGAAAAGATTACTGCCTTTTCATGTCCTTCATGCAGTCAGACACCGATTTCTTTCTTCATTCCATTGCCTGCATTATAAATTTTAATTTCTAATCCCTACTCCAAATAAGGCCCTACCCACATTACTGATTAATTCAGTATAATTTATATGCACCCATTATCTGTTGATCATCTGCTTTTCAAAAAGGAATTTATGAGATGCTGTAGATTATATGAGACAGATATTATTGGTTGTTTCCTTCAAGTTTTTGTTTTCACATTATAATGTGAAAGAGATCATCCATTAAATTCACATTTTATTTCTATTGACTAAACCTAATCAATTGCCTAAATGTGTGAGTCAGATAATACATGTAAGGATGGGATCTGGAGAGGAGAGGGTTGAGTGTTTGCTGGAATTACAGAATGAGATAGAAGACAGCGTAAAGGAAAGCAAGGCTCAGAGCTGAGGGAAATAGATTTCTGACAGCATCATTTCAGTGCCTGGATCTGCCTGTGCTTGGGAGAGGTAAATAACTCCACACATTCTCCTCTCCATTTCATTATTTTTGCTTAATTTCTTTTTGCTGATATTTACTCCTTTTAAAACTAAATCTATTGGACAAAGGACTTAACTCAATGGCACTGTGTCTGCTTTGGCAAGCACAAAGGCCCAAGTTTGAGTCCAGGTACTGCAAAAAAAGTCAGATCTAGTATTTGATTTGCAGCCATCTTCAATTACCCCTTATGGATCTACTTAGGGTTTAATTTAGGGTGTAATAAAAATAATCCTAGTTCTCTACACTCAGCAAATTTGATCTGGAGTTTCCCATTCTCTGCATCTTGACCTCTGTAGTTTTTACCATTTGTTATGACCTGTTTCTCCTCCCAGCACGTCTGGACTCTTCTTGTCATTTACATCCTGTCTTTGGATCTTTGCTAGATTTTTATGCTTTTCAGAACAAAAGCAAGCATAGGTAGCTAAGCAGTAAGCATTCTCTTAATTACTGTCTGTATTGAACTTTTCATTGAGAAAAGTCAATATTTTATAGTTCTCTTTCTAGTCTTCCAGTGATAACATTAATGCCTGATTCATAGTCAGTGCTTAATACATATCTGTTAGAGTGAATGGTAGACAGCATATCACACTGTTTCTTGGGAAATGAGAAAAATAATTGTTTATTCTATCTATGGTAGCCACCAACTTCAGTGATATTTATTATTTAATGTACTCATTCAGAAGACAATTTCCCTATGACTTTATAGATGTTTGGCAACTTTTTCTCTGAATATAAATATTTTTGCATCATAAGTATGCTTTAGAATTAAGCTTCCAATATTAAAAAAATATAATTATTGGAAAGAAATACAGATAATTACAAGTTAGTATTTTAAACAATTTGAGAAAATGTGTCCTATTATTTGATTCATGAATTTATGGGTCAAGATTGATTCTAATTTACTATTGACCATGTTGAAATTTTTAAAAAATCTTTGATTATGTGTTATAGTTGCTGTACTCTATAAAGCAACTGAAAAGAGTTTTTGCTTCAGATGTGGAGAAACATGCTTAGATTATTTACAGTTGGAGATTCTAATGCTGCTAAATTATAATTATAGCAGCAATAGAATATAACAGTTTTGTTTCATTCATTGTTTCGATTGTCAGAGAGTTTCCAGTTCCTTAAACTTGCCCAGTAAGTGAATAATGTAACAGGGTTTTATAATAACTAAGACAGGGGAGATGCTAGTTGTATCACAAACATTACCCCATGGAATGATGCATATATATGATCCCTCAGACAAACTGGCATCTATGCCTCTGAGAATTTGTTATTCAGTCAAGTAACTTGCAAATGCAAATATAGAATGGAAGATTTTTTTAAAAAGTGATTTAAATGACAAATTATGTAATTTGTGAGAGGTTTCATTTAGTTTGAAGCTTGTTAATAAGTACAACAGTGGCCTAAGTGGTCAGAATACCTGCTTTTTATTGTAGTTCTGTTGCTATGTTGGGTCATCTTCCGTCACCTTCCTGGTCCAATTTTCTTATTTGAAACAAAAGGCTCAGTTAATTTTGGTGAGGCATCTTCCCACTCTGACTTTCTTCACTTGATATTTTCTCCACACGTGCTGTATATCTCAAAGTCAGTAATTCACATAGAGACACTAGCCATCCCTGCTTCTATTCAGGCTGAGTGCAGTTTTCATGTAATCTTGTGTATCTGGCATGATTAAGCCTTCATAGTTTTATTTTAAGTCAGAAATTTGGATTTTTATGGAAAGTTCAAACTTTTAAACATTGGCTATAAAGTCACAGCTTTGAGACACTGTTCAATCCAAATAAAACACAACAGTGAAAACGGTTTGGCTATTGACTGTCAGTTTATGCTTTGAAGCATTTTTTCTCCACCCTTACCATTTTCAGTTAATACTTTTCTGGTCAGTGAACAACAGCTCCTTCATTTTATTTATTTATTTATTTTTTGCTGGTATAACAAAGCACAGGTCAACCCCAGCAGAACTGCATTACTCGATGTGCAGGTTAGAAGGGTTAAGATGAAATGGTAGTTATCTCTGGGTGGGGGGAGCTATGTTATTGGTCAAATTTGACTTCAGAGTTTTTAAAAGTGTGATCTGGTTACATTATAATTACAGAATTCTCATATTATTTAGAAAGAGAATGATTTTGAGAATGGGCTTTAGAAATACTGTAGCCAAGAAGTGAGTAGAAACTTTGAGATCTAGTCCCTATTTTAATCAAAGAGAGCACATAAAATGAGAAAGGGAAGAAAGTTGTTTCATATCTAACCCAGTTATATTCCTCTACAAGTTTTATGTCTGGTGAGGTCATCTCTACTTAATTAAAATTTAATTGAATCAGAATGTTGTAGCAGAAAAATCACATGGACATCGGAATCAGACTTGGGTGTGAATCTAATTTCAGTCACTAACTGGATGACCTTAAAGTTATTAATCTTGTCTCTACCTCAGATAACTCTTTCACACAAAATTATAATACATATTTGAGGGTTATTTTGGGAAATAGAAATAATGTGCACTGATATGGAGTATATAAAAATGGTTCCCACAATTCACTAATTTAATTTCCTATCCAGGAAAGAAGCAAATAATTATTCCTGCTCTCAAATATAGAATGCGGCAAAAGAACTACACAACACAACCATACGTGGCTACCACTCATGTTACACTCTAGTGTCTGTTAATAAACAGTGTGAGGACGCACAGAAGCGAGCATTCTGTACTTCTCCCTTCATGAGTGCTTTTGTGATAACTGACAATTATTTAGGTATTGATTACTTCAGTAGCAAGAGGTGGGTTGAGACTGACTAAGGTTAAGAAAAGCTACTAAGAAAGATTTTCCAGGAGAAGGAAATGTTATGAGAAAACGACATTTTCCAGAAAGTAGAAGATATGTAGTGATGATAACGATGGCAAATGATGGTTGAGATAAAAGCTTGGAAGGGAAGGGTTTAGGGAAGTTGTGACATTCCCAGAGGTATCCAACTCTCTCCTCACCAGATTTCAGATGATGAAAGTCCTACAAAGATATAGGAAACTTAGAAAGTGAGATCCACTTGCTGTATTTGGATCTTGAGTGTCCCCCAAAGGCTCCTGTTGTAAATCCTCAGGATGGTACTGTTTGGGGGTAGTAGAAATTCAGAGAGCAGATGCTTAGTGAAGGATGGCAAGAGTCCTAACTCCCCAAGGGGACTGTGCAACCCAAACTCTTCTCTGTCTTTTTGCAGAGTGATTTCACTCTGCCAATACTTTTTCCGGGATGAGCTGCCTTACCTCAAGGCCAAAGCAATAGGCTGGAATGTCTAAACCCAAGAGCCAAAATAAATCTTTTATCTTTACAAAATAATGATATTGGTGTTCAAGTTCAAAGGTGAGCTGGATACTACCTTGTAGAAAAATTAAGATATTTCGTGTGATTTGAGTTTTTTAAAGGTCAGCTTAAATAAAGCAAGAAGAATAAACAAGAATTTTCTGTCCCAGGAAGAACAGGTAGTTTACCCCTGGATATTAGAGATAAAGGGAAGATGGCAGAAATTGGAAATGATATTTTAATTTAGTGAGCTTCAAAGCAGCCTGGACAGAAGTCACAAGGAACAACAACTGGAAGGTTAAAAATGTTCATCATAGGGCCAGGGATTTAGCTCAGTGGTTCCTTGCCTGTACTTGCCTGTCTTGCAAGTACAAGGGCCTGGGTTAGATCCTCGGTAACCACATAACAATACTGGGCATGGAGACTCACCCCAGCACCAGTACATGTACCCCAGTACATGGAGACTCACCAGTACCACATACCATAGTGCCAGGCGTGGTGGGTCATTCCTGTAATTCCAGCACTCAGGAGGCAGAGGCAGGAAGATTGCTGCGATGTGAATTGGAGGCTGAGCTCAGGGCCAGCCTGAACTACAAAGCAAGACCCTGACTCAAAAAAACCTAAAAAAAAAAAAAAAATGTTCATCATAGAAAAACAGAAAAAATCCTACCTATTTTAGCATCAAACATTTTAGCAAAAGCCACATCTTACTGACTTTCTTTGTCAATGAGGAGATGAAATAGGGACATGTTATCAAATGTATAAAATTATAATGTAACTCAAAAGATAAGACCACCTTTTCCCAAGTGGAATATAAATTAGAAGGATTCTCATTCTTCACAATTCAAAC
Organism: Petromus typicus; assembly: GCA_004026965.1. Taxonomy (NCBI): domain Eukaryota; kingdom Metazoa; phylum Chordata; class Mammalia; order Rodentia; family Petromuridae; genus Petromus; species Petromus typicus. The sequence goes on from PVIR01013166.1 coordinate 33,808, forward strand.
ATTGTCATGGGTGTGAGAATTGAGCAAGCGGTTGTGAAAAGAGATTATGTTGGAATCAAGAAAGATTTCACTGAAATTTTTTAAATTTTTTAATGAAGAGAAGGCAGTAAAAGTTGATTGAAAACTGTGAAACTGAATAATGATGTTTAAAACTTTGAAAATTTCTCCAAAAACCTAGTGGGTAAATAAAATGGAATCTTTGAGAGGAAAAAAATAAAAGAGAGTAAATTGAACACAGATTTAGGGAAATAACCACACATAGATTGGAAAAATGTAGAGTAAGAACAGAAAACATAGGGATAATCTAAAAGAAGAAATTGTTCTGAACAGAACAAACAGAAAAAGGTAAGTCTTTGAAAATGCTCATCAATTGTTTGGCTTAATTTAATACAAATATGCCAATACTACATCTTAGCCTTTTGAAATCTTTCAAAACAAAGATGAAGTAAACTCAAAAACAGTAAGGCTAATTAAAACTGGTTGGGTTGAGACTGGCATCATATTTCTTCAAAACACTAATGGTAATAAGCATAGAGAATGGAAATAAGTGTTTGGATTTAAAGATGATCACACAAGAATGCTATTTATAGTAAAACTTTCATATAAATACTGAATGAAAAGATGTTCATATATTTGCAAGGGCTTGGGAAATATGGCATGAGTATACACTTGTTGAAAAAATTATTAGAATGCAAATTATAGAAAGATGATTGAGAATTAAAATCAAGTCAAAACTGAGAATGTGATCATTAAAAAATAATTTTCTGCCAATTAATAAAACTATTTTAATATCAATATTTCTTAAATAATCATTTGTATGTACATTGGTCTCAAAGTACAAGATATGCAATAGGAAGTCATCATAATTTGGTCTAACAACTTAAATTATGTGGATAAAACCTGGAAAATTGATAACGAAATGAAAGTGATAAAGTAAAATCATGGTTTATATACTGTGTGAATACAAAGGAATCACATTCTTATATTCTAATATTCTTTGAGTTTTAAAATATTTTATCAGTACATTTGCAGTACATAATGATCACATTCATAGGAGATGATACTGTACATTTTTAAAGTAGAAGTTAATTATTGCTGGAAAGAAACATGATGTAAACCTTTGAATCAAGCAGGGGAAAAAAGATTACTTCTAAATATAATAGTTAAAGAAACAGTAACTATATGTATTACAATATCAACAAAAGTTAATACTATGTTATCCAAGAATGGAGTAAGTTTATTTTGCTTGTGTCTATCTTATGTACTTTTTATATAATAAAAAGGGACGACTTATATAATAAAAAGGGACGACTTCCACTTAAATTAGGGCAGCAAATGATATAGAACAGGTCAAAATTATTTTTAAGTGTGAAAATCGTAGTACCAACAACACTATCAAATAAAAAGAGCCAGATTGTTTTCATTTTTAAAAGAAGGTTGTTTATAAATAGACCCAAAGGGCTTTACATGGTGAAATGAGAGTTAAGGTTTACACCATTTTTCAGCCAAAGTTTTTCATAAAAATCTAGGATTATTTTAAATTCAACCATAGTAACAGCAGCAGCAACAATATGAACAATAACAAGGTAAACTAATGCCACGGAGAGAAATAGCTGAGTATGCATTTGTGAAGGGCTTGACCATGGAGCCGGTGAAAAGATTTGGATGTATTCTTTTCAGTGAAGAGCAACTGACGCTTTTTAAGAATGGTAATTGTGCGAATAGGTTTGTCCTTTGAGAAGATTAAAGCACAAATAGTGTTATTGTTTAGATTGGAATCAAGTGGAAAGTTGACTGGACTTGACTGTAATGGTCTAGACAGGAAGTAGGAAGAGCCCACAATGCAATTTGGCAGCAGCGATGAGAAAGCAGAAAGATATCTCATATGATAGAGGCAAACACTTAGAGGGACTTTCTGACAGTATGCAATATCAGAAAGCGTAGGAACAAGAGAAATCAGTGCACCGGGTCAAAGTTAATGGGATAAAATGGTCCTGTTGGCAGCGATGGGAGAGTGAATATGATTTCGATCGTCTTAAGTTTCTGGTGCTTAAGAGATACCACATCTTTGGAGGATTCATGGAATGATGGCTGCACATTTAATTCTTAGGTTTTAATTGGACCCCACCTAGGAACTCTGCTTGATTTATGATGGTTGTGTTGAGCAATTCTTCCTTTCTTTGACTACAGGTGTGGAGAGCAAAGACTTCTCTTTCTGTCACCAATAACTCACATACTGTCTTGCTTTCTTCCGCACCAACAGATGGGATGCATAGCTCTAACTCCCACAAACACTGCCCCCCATCACATAATCTGTGGGTGCTCCCTGACAATGTCATCCAGTACTGCTCTTAGATGCTGCAGAAAAACCACCAGCCTTGGGCTTAGCACTTCAGAAGTATGATTTATTTCATTGGGCGCACAGCTGTGAGAGGGGGAATGATCTCCTACCTGAACAAACAAAAAGCTTCTATTGCTTCCAACAAATAGTTACAACAAATAGTTATTTCTTCCCACTTCCATGGTGCAGTGGGAGCCTGAGAAGCTGAACCTATGGTATTGCTATATTTCTTCTCACTCATGAGAGGTGATTGTTTTGGGAGAGGAATATGACGTGAGGCAGCATTTGGTGTTGACTTTTATGTCCGTGGCTCTTTGTGGTGAAAGATGGTGGGCTAAAATCTGTCCACAATATGGCAGTTTCTGTTGCACTGCTGCTGAGTCAAGCAATCCACAGGGACCACTCAACCCTATAACAGACAAGGGCAATGAGCAAGGCATTGAGAGAGATTTAAAATCTAAAGTATCTTAATATTTTAGTTAGTGGTGCTAATATGCTGAGAGTACTAGCTGGGGGAAATTAGGCCCAGATTTTTCACAAGGCTTGCTCCCAAACCACAATGAGAGAGGCCCTCTTAAGGAATCTTCCCATCCCTTTATGACTCATCGCAGACTGAAATCACCATTTCCTTAAGAAGCCTGTTGATGAGAAACACAAAGTGAGAGAGGAGATACATCACACTTTGGTGGACTCTGGTTTCCAACTTTATTGGCATCGTTCCTAAATAAATACAGCCATCATCCTCATGTTCTCCAACACTCTGTGCTTCCTGCCACATCTTCGGCATCACTTATAAGCCCCAAACAGCTCCCAAAGGTTGGCTTTAGCCCTCTAAGTGACTTTTGCACCTGTTTCTTTTCTCATGCGGTCTTGCAATTAATGGCTCTAACTGACTGAGTCAAAGGGAGGCACCTGAGCTGATGATGCACTCAGGTGCTAGGAAGTCGTGACACTTGATGGCCTAAGATTCCATGTTGGACCATGGGCATCAAGGGAGGCCAGTCAAGGTGAGAACACAAATGGACACCAAGGAGAGATGGCCATGGTACCCAAGAAAAATAAAACTTGTTCCACTTCTGGACTCCTTGGTTCTACTGTTGTCATTGTGTGGCCCTCCTCCTTTTCTTCTGTCAGTTTCCTATGAACTCTCCCGTGCTTTTTTCTTTCATTCTTTAAAGTTCTATTCCCTTGACAAAATACTATGTCAACTCTCCTTGGGAAAATTTAATTCTTTACTCCTTAAGACTCAGTGACTCACTCTACGGTGTTCGCGTCAGGCTGCCCCTTCATGTCTCATGCAAAGATACTAGAGCACAAAGGGTAATAGCAGGTCAAGGTTACTCAGATGGCATAGGGAAGATCTGAGTGAGGAATCTTGCCTTGGTTTTCTTTCTCCAGCTGATTGTGTACTAAACTCCATTGTATAACTCAGCACGTACCGCTTAGGTACTAATGACTAAGAGGATCAATAATTTATCAAACTATCCACAAGCCCCTTAGTACAGTGTGAAAGTTCAGTTTTTTCTGGTCAACCATTTCTTCTCTTTTTTCCCTTTGACCATTTTAGATGTCAAGCTGCTATAAGTGAGCAGCAAAGATTCCACCTGTTTCTCTTTCTTCCTGTGATTGTATATCATTAGAAGAATATTCCAGATTTTGCTACAAATTTCTCTCTGAGAAAGCAAGATACTAGACTTTATATTCCACCCAGTCATCTGGTAAAGGCATTAAAGCACTTGGATGGAATATCAGAACTTTTCTGTTGACCTTGAGCCTCAAACTTCAGTCAGTCCTAACTGTGAACAAAGTCATAGATGATCTTTCTTGCTCTGGTATCTAAATTCCTCTGAGCTTAGGAACCTGTGTAATCCAGAAAGAATTCTCTCTAAGTCCCCCATGGATTATGTAACTTACTGATAGATCATACCTAGACTAGTATAGGATTTGCAAACTATCTCCCAGACAGTTTTGGCTCATGTGCCTAGATGTGATGTTGCATTTAAACCTTTGTGGCAAACATGTAGGCAAAAGAGAAAAAGATCCAAGTTATGACTTCCCATTTTATACAGTATTTCAGTTTGCAAAATGTTTTCAGAATTCACATGGACTTGCTCTCAGGAAGCTCTATGGTCCTACCCCTTTGCCTGAAAACTAAGAACTATCTAAGAAGTAGTCTTGAAAACCAGATATCAAAAACACCAGCTTCAGTCAATCTATTGACTAATCAATGCTAATTATCAAAAAACTGAGCAGAGGTCATTTGTGGTAACATGGGTGGAACTAGAAATATATTCTGAAGTGAAATATTCAAAGAATACTAAATAGTCAACCATAAAACTATGGCTAATTAATACTCCAATATGTACATAATATATCATGATATTCTTTATTCAGTATGTTAATGAGTTGATACTATACATTGATTATTATTCATAATACTACTAATATTATGAATAATTAGTAAATATGGTAGTGTAGATATCTCTTTGATTTGCTAATTTTTCTTTTCTTTGGATATTTATATCCAGTAGTGAAACAGCCAGATCAGATGGTAGTTTTATTTTTACTTTTTTGAGGAACCTCTATATCGTCTGCTATGAGAACTGCATTAATTTCCATTACCATCAAAAATAGAGAAGAAGGAACCCTTCTCCACTGCTGGTGGGACTGTAGACTCATACAACCCCTGTGGAGATCAGTTTGGAGATTCCTCAAAAAGCTAGGATTGGAGGTCCCATTTGACCTGGCCATCGCCCTGCTAGATATATACACACAAGAATTAAAAGACTCATATCACAGTGACATATGTGCACCCATGTTTATAGCAGCTCAGTTTGTGATTGCTGCATCTTGGAAACAACCCAAGTGTCCATCAACTGGAGACTAGATAAAAAAGCTGTGGTCCTTCTACAGAATGGAGTATTACTCTTCCATAAAAAATGATAAGTTTGAGTCATTTATACTTAAATGGACATACCTTGAGGATATCCTCATAAATGAAATAAATAGGTAACAGATAGGTAAATATCACATCTTTTCTCTGGTATGAGAAAATAAAGATGTAAATGAGTTCTAGAATTGTATGTTATGTATTGTGAAATAGAAAATACTCAAAGTGAAATAGGGTAAAGAGGGAAAAATAATGAGATTATAACAAAAAAGAAAGGAAACAAATTTTATGTATATAGGGGGGTGGTAGGATGGGCAGGGCTATGGGAAAAAATGAGAATTAATTTATGTCTTATACTGGTACAAATCCCCATTGTGGAGTACAATTATGATATGTATATGTAATGTACCAATAAAGATTTCAAAAAAAAAAAAAAACCAATATAGTAGAGGCTCCCCTACATCTTTGATGGTACTACTAGGGTCCTTCTAACCAAAGTGAAATATCTCATTGTGGTTTTAATTTGCATTTTCCTGAAGATTCATGACGCTGATCATTTTTTATATTTATCATTCATTTGTATATATTATTTTGAAAGATACCTAGTCAGACCACATACCAATATTTTGTTTGTTTGTTTGTTTGTTTGTTTATTGAGTCAGAGTCCCAATGTGTAGTTCAGGCTGACCTTGAACTTACTACCTAGCTCAGGCTGGCCTAAGACTTATGGCAATTCTCCTGCCTCAGCCTCCGAAGTGCTGGGATTACAGGCCTGGCCTGTACTTACCACACCTGGCCTACTTACCAATTTGTAATTGAATTATTATTATTGCTATTGCTATTTCCTTACATATTCTGGATATTAATCTGTCATGGAATGTATAGTTCACAAGTATTTTCTCCTATTTTTCAAGTTGTTTACCTGTTTTGCAGAAGCTTGTTATTTTAGTACAGTTCAGTTTTGGCATGTCAACAAAAATTTATTATTTTACATTGACATTGTGAAGTATTTCCCCTATTTTTTTCTGATAGGACCCTAGCTCTAGGTTTTAAATTTAGGTTTTTGAATCCCTTGAGTTAGTTTTTGTAAAGGGTGGTAGATGGGGCTCTAATATCACTTTTAGGGTGTCTGGGTGCCCAGTTTCCCCAGTATCTTTTATTGAAGAGACTATTATTGTTTTCCTAGTGCACATTTTAACACCTTTGTAGGTCAGCTGGCTGTAGATCTTGAACTTGTTTCTAGACTTTCTATTTTCCATTGATCTCTGTTAGTTTTTATGCGAGTATCAGGCATCTTTGATTATGATATAGTTTTATATTTACTTTGTTACTCTATAGCTCATTGTATGTTTTAGGTCATGTGTTGAGTTTGTTCTTTTTGATCAAGATTGCTTTGTCTACTAGAGATAGCTGTGGTTCCATATGAATTTTAGAGTTTTTTTTTTTTTTGTATTTCTGTAAAGAAAACCATTAGTATTTTGGAAAAGATGACACTGAAGCTATGCATTACTTTGAATAGTATGGAAATTTTAATGGTATTAAAATTCTTCTAATCCATAAATATGGTATATATTTCCATTTTCATGTTTTATTTTTCTGTTTATTCATTAATGTTTTATAATTATATCATAGCAATTCATTTTCTTGACTACATTTATTCTTATATATTTTATAGTATTTTTCTAGCTATTATAAATGAGATTGGTTCTTCATTTTTTTGCTTCAAGTTTGTTATTAGCATATAAAAATGCTACAGAGCTTTGTATATTGATTTTGTATCCAATTACTTGATTCATTTATCACTTCTAGTAGTTTTTGATGTGATCTTTATGTTTGATTTTGGTGAAATCATGTTATTTTGAAATAAGGATGATTTGTAAGTGAAAGGTTTTTTTTGAAATTTTGTTTTTTGTTTGTTTGCTACTACTCAGTCTCCACTTACTCACTTAACAAACCTCTTTGAATCCCCACCATGTCTGGGCAGTATCCTTGGAGCCAGGAATACACTAGTGAGATTTTTTTTTCCATCCTGTGAGATCAGAGGAGATTTCTCAAATAGAAGTAATGTCCAAACAATGAAGAAAAGAAATAGTAGATGATTTCAGACAAAGTGGGAGGTCTGGGAACATTCCAGAAAGACTAAATTTTTATCTTTAAACCATTCCAATGGATCTGAAAAATAAAAGTTGGGGAAAAAAGGTAAGAATTAAGGTTCAGTGAGGGTGAAATCTCTTTCAATACATAAAGATTGCATCAATTAAAGGTTCTATTGCATTTACTGATCTTGTCAAATGTCTTAAGCCTGAAGAAAACATGACTCTTTCAGAATGACTTTGTTTCATTTTCTGGTCTTGTTTTTTATCAACACTGTGATAATTGAAAGCAGAGTATTGACTACATCCATTTCAAAAGAACGTTGAGACTGCCTCCTCTTTTGAGGTTCACTTTGCAAGGATGGAACTCACTTGCTCAAAGGCCAGGTGATAGGAGCTGCTTGCACAGCAGTGCTTAGAAAGAGGGGCATAGGCAATAGGAGCCAGGACTGTCCCCATGGATCCCGAGGCATGTACACTGAAGGGAGATGCTTCCAACCAGCTAAGCAAGATCAGACTTGCTTTACATATACAGACCAGTCTCTACTTGATAGAAACCTACAACATTTACAAGACAGTCTAGTTTAAATGTCCTGGAAGCTGGTTGTCTCAATTCTCAGATAGACTCCTTGTCAGGGAATAGGACAAGACATAATCTTGGATAAATTGTTAAGTCATGATCTTAGGAATGATCTCTATATTCTATTGGTTTTGAAAAGAGTCAACATACAGTCAGTGAAATGAACATTTCTTTTGGAGGAAGCAGCATATTCACAGGGGTTAGACAAAGGGATGGTTTGTTACAGAGTCTTGAGGACAACATTGGAAAGAAATTGAGCAGGAACAATATAGGAATGGGGAAGAAAGTTTACCTAAATTTAATCACCAGGGACATATACCAGTGAACGCATCCAGGACCCTTATGTAGTCATAGAGTCGAGGATATAATCAAAACTCTTGAATTTGATTCTCCTTGAGTTAGTTGCCTCCAGGAGAGCTCATGGGAAATAGCTGGGTTGACAGTTTATGAATGGAAATAGTGCTCCATGGTTGATCATCAAGATGTTGGCAGATTCCTACAGTTGACTGAATGACACAGAAAATTATATATCAGGATAGATGAATAATTTATCAATGAACAAATAAAAATATTTAGTAGAGCTATTGCAGTATTATTCTATTAAAATTTAATAACTTCTTATTTTGAAAGAATCTATGGTGTGGAAGTAGAGGCATGTACCATGAGGTACCTGGCAGTACACTTTAGAAGCACTGGTAGAGATTAAATCAAATACTGCAATAATACAAAAGGGATTGAGGGATCCTTTATAAAAGAGTTAGTAAAATTTTTCTGGGGAAGAAGGTATTTGATCTGGGTTTTGATAGATGAATAAGAGTTTGCCAGGATGAAGGAGAAGGAAGTATAGTTTTGGTTAAAAGAATTAGCTCTTCCTCCACATATCTTTTTCTACCAATGCCTGTTCAAGTCAAAAATGTTATGTGAGAACACTCACTTTCAGTATTGTCAAGGGTAAAATGATATATTACAAATAAGAGTCCTGAGGATGGAGAACTGTGTGGTCCAGTAGAAATATAATGTGAGCCATAAATGTAAACCACAAAAGCAACTTTAAAATTTGTAGTAACCACATTTTTAAAGGGTAAAAAATGGACAATTTAAATTAATGTTAATATCTTGTATTTAACTGACTATATCCAAAATATTTTCATGTTAACATATGACAAAATTTGAGTGAGAAATTGTGCATGTTTTGCAGTAAGGCTTGAAATCTGCCATACATTTTGCATTTATAGCATGATGCAG
>PVIR01013167.1:0-42897 GCA_004026965.1 Petromus typicus
GCAGTAGAATGACTAAGAAACAAAAACCCAGATGCCAGCCCTCCTCCACCTTCATTTGATGAACTACTTCTTAGCTCATTAAAGGGACAGGGAGCAAGAGAGACAGCATCTTCTTTGTCACCACCAAAAGAAAAAGAGGATTAAGACTGCTAACAAATTCACTCCTGCCATGTCCCCCTTCACATCCCACACAGAGCAGAGAGATTTTTTTCTTTTGGTTCTAAAACCTCACCTTCTTTATACTTTCCATCCAGTAATACCTGAACAATAGCACAGCCTTGAAATGGTCATTCTGTGAGGTCTCATGAAGGCCTTATGGTTCCCTGTCCAGGGTTCAAGGAAAGCAACACACATGCGTACAGACTCCAGCTGGTCAGACTGAAGGCTGTGCACACTCATTCATGCACCCTCCAGTCCCCACACGTGGCAGTTGGGTATGGACCACTCACTGTGTATCAGTCACACTATAAGGGACACAGACTGAACAGGGTCAGTGTGATTACTATAGATCATCCATGCAACAAAATTTTCAGTAAGCTTTTGCAGAAACTCAAGCATGCACAATGTCTTAGTTAGCTTTCCCTAGCTGTGACAAAGTACCCGAAGAAACTAATTTATGAGAGGAAAGGTTTATTTTGACTCATGGTTTCAGGTCATGGTCAGCTGGTGCCACTACTGAAAGTAACAGTGGTGAGGCCTGTGGTGAAGGTGTACCTCCATCATGGCAGAGGGCGGTGAAAGAGAGATGCTTACCTCATGTGGCCAGAGAGACAGAGAAGATAGATATATAGATAGATAGATAGACAGACAGACAGATAGATGATAGATAGATAGATAGACAGATAGATGATAGATAGATAGATAGATAGATAGATAGATAGATAGATAGATGATAGATAGATAGATGATAGACAGATAGACAGAGGAGTCTCTGGGCACATGCCCTCATGATCACCTCCTATAAACCAGGCCCACCTCCTAATTCTCCATCATCTGCCAAAAATGTCTCAATTGACCAATCCACTCATGAAGTTAGAGCCCTCAAGATCCCATAACCTTCTGAAGCCCCACCTCTGAACACCACTGCATCAGGGACTTGTCCTCCCACTCATGAACATTGGGGGACATTTTCTATCAAACTCTAATACAAAAGTATACACTTTCTAGAGGCTGATGAATTCTCAGGTTATTTTTTAAATGCTGAGTGAAATTATTTAATCCATCAGACATTTGTTTTCTCATATGACATTGATTTTATCACCAAATTGTTCATTAGTCACCCCAACAATATTTAAAGGAAAAAATATGCTCTTTGACACTATCTTATGTAAGATCCAGCATCCTTTAATTAACATTTTATGTAATAGTGCCAGTTTAGGGGTAATTCTTCACAGTTCTTTTTGTTTCAGGAGAACCCAGTTTCTGACCTTGCTTTCACTGAGAAGGAGAAAATGAAAGGCTTCTTTCAGCATAAGCTCGCATTTTTACAAGTGCATTATGAGATAATATGTAACATGCCCTTATAACATATATATAAAGCAACAAAAGATACATATTTTCAATTTGTGGATGAAGTGCTAAGATATTTTAACTACCATATGTGCTTTAAGTCTATAAACTATCATTTTGTGCTTTAACTTCTACTAGGACCAGCCTCATATTACACTTTTTCAGAATTACTTTTGCAAATTCTAACTGTTCCTTCAGATAAATGACCTCTGATCCCCCTCATATTTTACTAGTTACTGAATTAATTCTGTAAACCACTACAATTTGGGGACATGTTTATGTGTTGTGATCTTCTCCTTTGGGGAGATACTTCATGTCGATGACCTTGAACAGCGTGTTTCCCAGAGTCATCCTTCTGTTCCAGAATCCACCTGTTCTGCCTCTGTGAAAAGCACGATTGCCAACATATCTGGCTGGATCCATAGCCTCACCACAAAAACACCAGTCAAGTCCTCCCAGTCATCAGCCAACACCTATTAAGGTACTTCATAAAGTCAATAGCTGAAGGTGCAGCTCTGGCCCTCAAGAGTCTTATAATTACCTGACTAGGTATGTAACAAGCCAAGAAAAAAAATAACCATGAAAGGGAGCATATATTAAAAAAACAAATACGTACAATCTCTGGGATGTGTAAAAGCAACAAAAAGAAGGCTGGATCCTTGGGGAGAAGGAGACACAAGCTCTGGAGGTCTTAGACAGTGCAGTCCTATTTGGGCAGGAAAAGATCAGAGCCCAACACCACATCAGACTAAAAGAAAATGAGTTAACTGCTAAACAGAGAAGGGGGATGGGCTTTCCAGGTAGGGCAAGGCCAAGGACAATGGGCACAGTGGGTACAAATGCCCATGGAGTCCCTGGGGAATAACAAGAAGGCCAACTTTCCACATGACTGGGGACAACAGGCAGGAGTCGTACATAAACACAGCTGGTGCCAAACTGGTGAGAGCTTGTGATACATGATCTAACATTTATTTTCTAATAGGGCACACAGCTATTCAAGTTTGTTACTCTTCAATTCCATCTTATTAGCCTTTACAAGAATGCATACATTCCAGGCACTGTAGAAACAGCATGTAAAAATGAGTAAGAATTATCTCTTCCCGCAAGGATATTCTATTTGAACAACCCAACATAAAACCGAATGATAGTCAATCAGTGCGGCAAGTAGCAGGACAAACAAATGTAACCTCTTAGAATATGGACTAAGGGAAGGCTTCTGGAAAATGAGTTTTAGAAGGCAAAAAGGAAATTAATACACAAAAGAGGGGAAGGGAGAGACCAGGAAAAGAGTGGACAGAATCTGAAACTGCATATGGGTATATGTGGAAGGCAGAGCTCGTGGGTCAGGGGCGGGGTGCACAGAGAAATAGGCCCGGGCCTGGTCATTACTGAGGGGAGTCCGAACATCATCCCACAGGCAACGGGGAGCCACGGAAGGCTTGTGTGTGGTAGGAGTGACCCAAGCAGATTTGGCTTTGAAAAAAAAGATGGAAAAATAAAAGATGACTGAGAGAAGGGTTAGGAGACTTAGTATTACTTCATTCATATTGCCTTTGTATTGCAGGTGTCAGTAGCAAGGCAGGCTCCCCTTATCCCCGACACACACACACACATACACACACGTTCGCACACACCCACCCACACACAGAGCATGAGTACTTTAATCTCAATATGGATCCTAGCACCCACCCTAACAGTTAAGTGTCTCTGACAAGGAATTTGTCCTCCAAGGTCCTTAGTGTCCTCTATTGGTTGATCTTTAAAATCCAGATGGCAAAAATCCCTCAGAGCCTCTTACTTCCCCTAAAAGAAAGGCTGCACATGTAGGAAGGAAGGAAGGGTTCTCAGCCCCCACCTGTTGAAGGTCAACTAATTTAAACACGCTAGCAGACTTATCACACAGCTCACTTTTTAAATATAAAGTTATAAGGAGGCTTCACATCCCTAGAAAACCATGCTTTGTATACTGCATGTACTGGAATGAACTTTAAATGAAACTGCATCTGCACTGTTTGGATTAAACACTATATTTTAGTTCTAAGACTTATGGCAGAACACGAGTGCACCCAAAGGAATGGCCATGCTCCCCAGCCGCTTCTGCAGCCTCCCAGCCCTCGCTCAGCCCATTTCTCTTAAAATGTCCATCGGTGCAGCTCCGTGCTGATGAAATATCCTTTGTGCTTTTTCGAGAAGTAAAGAATGCACCTAATTCTTGATAGCCTGTGGCAACTGGGGACATGTATTGCAGGGATAAATTAAATCCATAAATAATCTACAACCTTCACTTAAGCCAAGAGCTTCAATCTCCTTTCCTAACAAACCTTTCACGAGCGCTGTTAACAAAGTATTCAGATGACCTTGAAGGAAATTCCTTTGTCCAAGAACAGCTGTGAGTGAAGCTGAGATATCTATTGGCTCGCACCCCTGGAGCTTCCACTACATCCTTGCTCTGCATCCCCATCGTGACAGTCTCCCTAAATGTGAAACTACAGCACTCACCTCTCCTGGTCGTTTCGGAGTCCATGACAGTGTGCACTATTGCTGTTTTCTGAATCTATATCCTCGGTTTTCATCTCTGATATACAGTGGGTCTCCTATCTGTCAACCTAGCTTTTGGGGACATATTCTCTGTCGATCCCTTCTTTTTCTCCTCCCCCTCTCCACCACTAGCTCACTTTTTCTTGACATGATCTTCCTGGGAGACATCATCCACCTCCACATGCTTAACTATGATACCACATACAGAGAGTTCCTTAGGAGTTCTTTCTTGACACGTAGTAGATGCTTAGGAAATGCTTGTGAATTGAATGTAACGAAAATGGTCATGTGCATCTGACATGGAGTTTGATTGTTTATCGAGCTCTGTTTACGGAAGGTTGTTTAAGGAAGACTGTACCACTGCCTAGTCCACCTGTCTCATGTGTACCTCTTTCACATCTCTGCACCTGCACAGATTCCTGTCCACCCACTGACCTCCCCTGGTCAGAAACTGGCTTTCATTCAGCAGCAGGCCTACTCCCACGTACTTCATGGCAGCTGTCTGGCAGGCTATGGCCTACAGCTATATGCTTTGCTAATGCCTTCTCCCCCTTCTCAATCCTGATTTCCCTCCCCAAATCCTCTTGCCAGGTCTTCAGTGCACTCTTACCCAGCTCTCTTTGTTCAGGCAGAGATATTCAGCTGCACCACCAGTCTCTGCAATGTGTTCAGTTACCCCAATCTAACTGCAATGAGCACAGTGAAAAACCATTGCTGGTCCCTCCCTATAACTAGACCACAAACTCCTCACATGCAGGGACCACATGTTGTTTAACTTTGTATCTCAAGTGACTAACACAACGCTTGCAACACGAAGATCTTACCCACTCCGTGTGGGTAACATGTCTAGGTGAAGAGGGTGAATGTTTAGGAATCATTTGGGCACACTTCAAATTGGGGCTGGAATGGATGTGTGATCCCGAGGGAGAAGAGCTGGCAGGCTGAACAGAGAGTGTCATGAACCAACACACACTGCTGGAGAAGATGCTCGTCACTGACCTCGTACATTCCCTTCTACGGGCATGTGGCCCATTCTCAACTCCTCCGTTTCCAGCCCTGAGCCCTCTGACACTTGACCTTACTGCCAGGTGAGTGTGCAGGAGGAGACAAGTGACTCAGCAGGCTGAGAAGCAGCCTATGATTCTGCACAGAAAGATGAGAAGGACCAGTCAGATTCTGTGTGAGGAATGTAAGCATGGAAGACAGCCTGAGGCAGTCAGTAATGGGAACTAAATCTTGAAAGTTGTAAGAATAAAAGGTCCCATAGTATTTGCCATGGTAACCCTTGAAAAGGGTTACGAATAAGTACATTGAATCAGACAGCTGAGACCAAGAATATAAGGAAGGACCACAGGGACCCCCGGAGAGAAAGCCTGTGGGTCACAAGTGAGGAAGTCAGACAAAGGTTCAATTCCACTCTCAACAGCTTCCCCATTTCCCCATTTCTCCTTCTGTGAGTTTGGATTCCTGTGCTCAGTTACCTACTATATGATCTTCTTCTTGGCTTTCCCAGATGGATCTCTGTTCCTTACAATAAGCAACATAAAATAAGGCTGTGGGAAAGAAGTATGAAGATGCTGAAGGCGAATGTTATCAGTTTCATAATCTGCCTACAGCTGACTCTGTACATAAGGTGAGAGCAAATTATTTTCTCCTTTTCCTAAGTGCTACTTCATCCTCTGCTCTCTCAATCCAATCCCAAGGCAAATCATAATTATATCCCTGAATGGGAAACCAGCTGTTACTCTTTACATTTCTGTGGGACAATAGAGTCCACGCTTATGTGCTTAGCAGATTTCCTGGGTCCCTACTCTGTGAAAGATACCAAGCAAGAAACGTTTAAGAATCAATTCCTCTGTTCTTATGGAGTTTAGTTGCTAGTTTGTATATAAATGCTAAATCAGACAAATAAAATAATTATAATTTTTGTTATATGGTATAAATGAAACAAATTAGAGCCAGAAAAAAACAATAACAGAGAAACCTGAGTCAAGGTCTCTGGGAAGAGATGACATTTGAGCAGAGAGTAGAGGAAAGAAAGCAACCAGCCATGCGAAGACCAGATGTGCAGAAGACCAGTATGTGCAGAAGACCCTAAGGCAGAGAGCTCATGATGTGTCCCAGAAACTGGACACAGGGTTGGCTGAATTGCAGAAACAGTGCATAAGTGCAGAGATAGGCACCATATCTTGCATGGTACTATTGCCTTTACTTTTGGATTTTACTCCAAATGCAACAACAAGAGATTGAACTATAACCAGCGGAGTAAATGTTCCGATAAGTATTTCTAAAAAGCTTTTCTTACATCTGGCCAGATAACAGATGGCAGAAAGCAAGAGCAAAAGAAAGCACTCTAACACAGAAGTCCACATGACTCTTAACAGTGTCTTGGATGAAGGCAATGGCAATATAAATGAATGAGATGGGTAGATTCAAGATGTCTTATTTCAGAATTAGCAGAAGTAGAGATTGTATATATCAAAAATGATTCGCAGAATTATGGAGAATACTAGAAGTAGAAGGATAATTTGGAAGGAAATTTAAGAGTTCCATTTAGGACATGATACTTTGAAACATCTGTACTGTATCTCAGGGAAGACACCAGAGGCAGACTATGTTAAAACATTAGAACAATGTTAAGTTGATAGCTTCTGCCTTAATGATGAGTTATTTTACTTATTTTTAAATGGTTAAAGTTATTCCACCCTGTACATTTCTCTTTCTTTTTTGATTTCTTCTATTATGATAATTAAACAAAGAGAGATCAAAATATGTAGGTACTGATTCTATGTCTCACTCCACAGTAAAATATACTTGTAATGGTCAAATGGGGAGATTTTTCATTAAGACAAATAAGGCTATGGATAACTTCTGTATTATTCATAAATGACTAAAATATAAAAACCACAAAGTTCCAAATACAGCATTAAATTTAGCTATATAGAAATAAGTACCAAAATCTTATAAATATACATTATCTCAGGGAAAAATACCAATATTTTTCTACTTTGTAGTTTGTCGATACTTAATGCTGAGTTCAAACCATAAAAAATGTATTACTACATTATGGGCAGCCTCTTTACCCAAGAATGGGGTTCTATAATACTAACTATAACCAAAACCTGATTTCCATTCCTGATAGCAATAGCTTGTAGGATCAACCATATAAACACAACACAAAGAGAGATGGCCAATAACAATATTATACAAAACTGGTGTAAATGTGCTTTGTCGGTTATGTCTGTAGGAATTTTCATAAAACAAATCTGCCTTTTGTATAGACTCATGTCCTTTGAGAAGTTTACCTTTGTTTCTGATGATTTCCAGTTGACAATGGCTTCTAATTCTACATTTATGGTCCTCTTCTCTTTGATTGCTTTGAAATAGTGTTATACAAATGTGTACTTTATTTTAATGTTCAAGAAATAACTTTGGTCTTTTTAAAAAATTCTATACCAAAGCTTTTTTTAAAAAACATACAGTCCTTTGAAATGTAGATATTGATCTTCTAATTTTCCTATTTAATTAATTGGGGAATTCATCTACCTGATAGACTTGGAACAATTACGGTCTGCTGCTAAGAATTCCATTATAAATGCAAGAAACAGGTATCCCCACGCTTTCTGTCTGGTTGAATTGAGAAAATTAAGAGAATTTTCATCACTCAAGCATAACCTTGTAAACAATGAAAAACCTACTTTGCTCCAAAGAATCTAAAATTTGAATTTTAAAGTATCAGTTGGGTAATTCTTTACTAGATAATAAACCCTATGTTTCCTTAAAGTAGTAGATGATGTAGTACATTTTCACTACCCTATTTCTCCCTTTCAAGTCTCAGGATAATGCAGCGATGTACACAGAAAATCTAGACTGTAAAAGTGCTCCGTAAGCCACTTATCTTCTTCCAAAGAGGTGCTTTTCTTAGGTCGGAGAAGTTCCCAGGACTTTACCAAAAGAGCTTAAGAATAAAAGTGGAATAAATGACAGTGTGAAGTACATCCATCGTCTGCACACTACCCGCTCAATATAGAGCTTGTATTTTCACTTCTCTCAACATAACTCTCCGTGCCAGGAGAACTCCACTTCCACCCCAGTGTGCTCATTGCTCCCTACAAGTTCTGCTTGATGGTCTGTGCCAAAAACTTGAAAGGTGCTTCTACTTTTCCTGGGTTCAAAATACTCCAACTTGGTTTTAGGATTGCAGTCCTCTTCTATCCATTCCCTCAGCTTTGTGAAGGACTCCCAGAAGTATTAAGCCTCTAACAAGAAATTTCCCAACCTGTATTTGGGAAGGTTTCTCTGGTACTTCTGTGACATCACTGTAGATGTATGACAAGTTAAGAGATTCTGCTAACCATGTCAAGTCACTGGCTTTCACTTACAGGTCATCTAAGGACTGTTCCCATATATGTCCAATCATCCGAACACTTAAATTGGAATTTTATTAACATATTGTTGAGTCAAAGAGCTGTGTATTCAAACACAAGTTCTACTACTTTTCTATTTTTGTGTCCTTTACTTTGCTACTTGAGCTTCCTTAGGCCTTGGTTTCTTCATCTGTAAAGTGAAAATATTAATAACAGCTATTTCGTGATGTTGTAATAAGGGTAAAGGAGAAAATTCTGTAAGCCACTTAGCACTATTTCTGGCATAGTATAGTACAAGCAGAAGGGAAATGATAGCTGTTAAGGGGGAGGGGTGTTGTCTTCACTAGTGGAATTTCTTCAGACAGTCCTTGAGTAAAACATGTTCTATAGCCATAACTCAGACCACAATATGTCAAACTAAGAACACATCAAAATACAGGAAGAAACTTGAATGTGGCCTCCTCATAGCTTACTTTACGTAGATTGTGTTGTAAAAGAGCAATGGTAAAGGCTGGGGATTTAGCCCAAGTGGCAGTGTGCCTACCTTCAAAACACCAGGGTCTGAGTTCAATCCTCAATACTGCAAAAAAAGAGAAAGAAAACAAGAAAGGAAAAGGGGGGTAATAGTGTTCCAAGATCTCAGTTTCTTTTTTAGGACTGAACACTGCATTGTACAAATATCTTATATTTTTCTCTTCTCTTCTTAGATCTCCTTTTTCCCTCACAACTATCAATTCTAATATATATAGATATAGATATAGATATAGATATAGATATAGTGTACTCCAAAAATATATATACCATATATAATGCCAAAAAACTATACATGCTTAAGAAAAGGTAAAATGTACAAATATTTTGATACTGAATTTATTGAGACATGAGATTAGTACAAGCTATCTTTGGGCCAGGGATTTATCTCAGTGGTTCTGGCACCTGCCTTGCAAGTGCAAGGTCCAGAGTTTGATTTCAGTAACCACATACCATAATACCAGGCATAGTGACTCACACTCACCAGCAATCAGCACCAGATACCACAATGCCAGGCATGGTGGTTCACACCTGTAATCCCAGCACTCAGGAGGCAGAGGCAGGAGGATTGCTATGAGTTTGAGGCTCACCTGAGCTACACAGTAAGCTCAGGGCCAGCCTGAACTACAAAGGGAGACCCTGTCTCAAAAAAAAAAAACACAAGCTACCTTTGGCCTATACAATTATAAGAGGTGGTCAAAGTAGTAGACATTAGCTTCCAGGCATGTATCAGGACAGTGAAATGATGTTCTAATAACCTTGATCACTGAGATTGCTGAGTGTTCATTTTAGTTTCTCCTCTAAGGACCCATAGGGTAGTGGGTTTTTTGAGATATATGACATCATCTAGGATACTCCATATGGGGTAACACTATGTTGAAAAAACATCATATTATTTTTTTTTCCTGAAGTATGTATACATTTTTTTTGGCAGACTCTGTATATGGGAATTACTTCTTCATGGGAAATGAACCCATACAAATATCCTGCAGGTTCTGCAATACTTGGGCTGCTACCCTGCCATGAGAACAAAGGGGTCTAAGGGAGGATTGTGCTCAGGGCCACAGAAGCAACACAGGTGACCACAAGAAGCCTTGCATGAGGTGTAAACTTCACTAGATACACTTCATTTCTCCAGTAGGATGAAGAAGAAAAAAAGACTTCAACAATACTTTTTGTAGTGTATGCAAGACTTGACACATTTCAAAAAGCACCATGTTAATTGGAAGCATAAGAGAAGTCTTGAGGGAAAAGTGAGTTCGTTTTCTGAGGAAGTTTTGATACTTTGACAGATACTTGTGCTTTATTAAGATGATGTGTATTTGGAAACCTATGACACTGTTTGCTTATTTTCTTATTTATTGTTGCAGATCTACCTACTGATTCCACTGTGTGATCTAAACTCCTGATAAGTAGCACCAAAATATTACAATGCTATTTGACAAACATGTACAAGTATTCTGACCAAAATTAGATCATTGCATAACCCCTAAAAACTGGTATTATTTTAATAAGGACAAAAGGTTTATTGACTCCGCCTACAACTAAACAAGAGCTTCTCACTTTGGTAAACTAATGTATACTCTCAACAACATCCCTGATACTACCTAAGGCTCATCCTGACCCCTCAGTTTGTGCCACTGGAAAAAGAGAAAACTGGATAATTTAATTACAAAGACAAAAAATGAGGCCGCACTACAAGAAAGAACATCACAACTGCCCAGTGAAATTCTTTATTGACTTCTCTTTTCAAACCTCTTCATTCTGTGCTTTACAAAGGGCTGGGAAAGTGGGAAGAACCCGAGATGTCGTGGTCCAGAGCCTGCAGCCAAAGTGGATGACACCACGATGAGTTGTGAACAACCTGGATAAACAGTGCCTCAGAACAGCGCTGCCTGAGGTATAATAGAGGCTTTGTGAGGGGAATATCAGGAAGAATACTACACTTAAATCCTTCCAACCTCTCTTTAATCGCATTATGGTTAAGATGGTACAGAAAGCAAACAAAGAAAATTGTATCAAGGGGCTAATGGCTCCATATGATTCTGTGGACTCACTTGTCTGGTGTGGGACCTCACCTTGTGGTTTTATCTGCGCTCTTAGCTCCTGACTAGGAAGTAACTCTAGACCCCGCTCATAATCCACCTTTTAATTCATACAGTGTTCAGACATGTGACATCTAAAGTTCTAAATGTTACTATATAGTCTCTGTCTCATCCAGTGGTTTAACAAATAATAACCAAACAAAAACATCAGGAAAACTCGAAACTATAAAAGGTAGCAGCAAGAACCCCAAGATTCTTATATAATTGTGACCCCTCAATCCCTGGCAAAGACCTGGACTGATCAAACATATGGATGTAAAAGGTCCTCTCTTCAGTTTAGGCTGAAGAACAGTCACACAAGGGACACTGGGAACCTAACCATCGACCTCTTACACAGTATGTTGTTTACCAAAGCCCTGCCTTGGAACTCCCCACCTTCCCTGATGCCACAGAGCACAACAGAGAGACAGAGAGACGGGGCACTAACTGTCTGCATTAACCTATCTTTCCATTCCATGTCTTCATTTGTATACACTCACTATTCTAGTTCAGAAGCAAGTAATTTAATTGTTAATTACAAGTTTCCCAAAATACTATTAGCTCATTCGTTAAGAAGTATTAATAACCAAATCAGGGATTTAGCTCAGCGATACCACACCTACTTTGCAAGCACAAGGGTCTGAGTTCAATCCCCAGTACCATCAAAAACCAAAAATATTAAAACAAAACAAAACAAAAAAGAAGTATCAATACCCTTGGAATCAATTCCTTTGCCATCTGCACCAATCTTAAGCTGTTGTATTGTATTCCATACACAATCCCAATCATGTTCCTATACTGAAAAGCCCACCTTTCATCCAACTTCCTATCCTCTATAAAATCCAACTTCTCCCTCCAAGAATTGCCAGACTTCTGTGGAGGTGGTATTCACCAGTGCCATGGTGAGCCATCAACTCATGCTTTCTTGTCAAGTAGATGGGCTGGTGATAGTTTGTGAGTCAGCATTAAACAAAAGGAAACCTCAGAATCAGAAAAATTTGTCTGGAGGCTCCTCAGTAACATCAGACTCCTTCATCGACACTGGATAGCTTGCCTTGGTCATACACCAACAGCATAACAGCCCATTGTGACATCCAAAATTTTCAATACACTTTTTTCAAAATTAAAAAAACAAAGTCATTGTCACTAATACACCTTCAACAAATTTACCTTATAGCAAGTGAATATAAAAGAGAGCCAAAACCACTACATTACTCCTCAGTTGAGGAACTGCATGTCAATAATTTTCAAAAGAAAAATTGAAAGTATTTGAAAAAGAAGTAATGAGTTTATTAGATCAGTGCTGTATACAATTGAAATAAATGTTGCAATCACTAGTGTCTAATTAATCCTCGTGAATCAAGTATCTATGAAATAACTGCATTTCAGTGTAAAAACAGACCATCATTTATTCATTTATCTGCTTGTTCACAAAAAGGATCATTTTTCTCCAGGCATTTTGGCACCTTGACACACAGACTAAAAGGCAATTTTCTTGTCTTTTCTGGAAACAGATACTTTCTTGACACTGCAAAATACTCCCAAATCTACCTGGCTTAAAAATCACTTTAAGATAAGAGCTCATTTCTTCTGAATGACAACAATTATTGGAAAAGCATTTCCAAAAATAGAACACTCTGCCCAGGATGGTGAAACAGTAAAGCAAATAGTTATCCAGAACCAAATGCATTTGATGGAGTACAGGGAAAGAAAGGCAGGGGTTCCTTCAGACCTACACAACAGTAAAGGGAGTTTTCATGGAATAGTCACTGAACAAGGACTGGACAAATGACATCAGGGGCTGCCAAGGCATCTCCATAGGATTTTCGTGCACCTTAGATTCACTGTGAAGAAAAACTGAAGGCCTAGGGCATGAAGCTAATGGAAGGACTGGTACTGCCAGCTGCTTTGTCCCTAGACCCTTCTAATTACTAATTCTCAAAGCCTGGAGAGCTGGGAATGGGCTTTGCTCCTGTGGCCCCTCCATGGTGATTTCACCAATGGCTTTCAGTGAGATTCAATATGTGGACAGCAAGAGCAGACAACTGAACGGTGAAGGAAAGGAGGTTACATCCCCCAGCTCCCTTCCTGGAGATCTCTAAGCCTGGCGACAGTTCTGCCACCATTCACACATCCCCCCCAGCAGTCCTGACCATGCAGTTTAGATCCAGAACTGTGCCCTCTCCCTGTGTTTCTTGCCAGGATCTTGACTGATCCACTTAAGCCAGCTAACTTCTCTGGGCTACATGTGTGCACTCATAAAACCATCTAGTAGAAATACCGACCTACAAGGTTGTTGTATCTGTTACAGACAGGAAACAACCAATTACTATTAGTTCCACATATACTGCATTTCCTATCTACTTCAAGTGGTATAGATTCCTTTATCAAGGCCAAAATACAATTTCCTTTGATAATAATACTATTTTGCAGAATGCTGGTGGTTCTCCTGTCCTTTAAAAATGACTCCTGTAATCTTATTTTCTTGCTACTATGGTAGCCCCTTAATGCTCATCTTTTATCTCTTGCTTTAGCAGTGAGTACACCAGCCTTCTTAGTTCAAATGCAAGATATCAACAGAAAGCAACATGAAACAAAACAAAGCTTGACATTAAATAATCAATCTCTTAAAAGGACACTGGGGAGAAGGAAGAAGAAAACAGATTTTAACAATGCTAAACATGTTTCCTGAGGGACACACATCCACCCATTAGAAAGGTTTTATTGGCAATGTGCAAGTTCCATCCATGAAAAATAATGATCATTAGTTCTTCCATGACAACTGTGGTTTGCCTACAATATCCATCACACTCATGGGGTCCATAACTTTCTCACCATTCCAATCCCTCGGTGTAAGACATTAGTGAATATTGATGCTATTTTAATTGTTTTTCACATAAAGTCCACTGCTACTTGTCACAAAGTCCACATACACTAAAAATCATTACTGAGCTTCAGGGAGCTCTATACGTATGAGGCAATTCCGAACTTGCCCTGCAATTTTAACCAAGGGCATGCAAGTGAAAGGCTTGGCAATTTGATTAACAAGGTCAGTTCAAGTGACAGCCCAGATCAAATCTGATTTTTAAAAGTGGCAGATCTGTACTAAAGTGTCCACAAAGATATTAACATATCACAGAGTACATATCTTCCCAAAATTATCAAATACCTCTTATCTGAACTATAATTTTCTTGGTTAACTGAAGATCTTCAATTTCATAAGTTAAAATAAGCATTATTATTGAAGTTTAGAACAGTATCTGAGTAGATATATATAAATGTATGTATTAATTTTACTTATATACCTATACTTACACACATGTATGAGGGAAGATAGAAAACTACTGTGAATATTTATATTTTTTAAAAAATTTATTACAATAAAAGATGCATCGCACACAGTATTGGGATAAGAGTGTTCAAAGCAAGTGGAAGGGGAGGATAATGACAATGTGTCTTTTATTGTAATAAATTTTTAAATTTAAACACTTGTAATATTAATTGATCATCCATCTCATACATAAATATATGATGCATTTCAGCAATTTAAATGTATAATTTTTCACAGGCTAACATCCCTGAAATTGCTATGCATTTTATAATCTAATAATATGATATTATTATAATGCAACAATGTAATTATTATACTATGGCCTTTTTCAACTCCAGTAGCAGTATAAAACATTACACATATGCCAGCAAGATGGTTCCATTTACAGTCAGTGGCATCTTAGATTGTGTGTGTCTGTCTGTGTATGTTCCTTACTCCTGTTGGCTTCTTTGACTGTTCTAGCATTTTCATTTTTGATGTGCTTCCTGGATTAATTTTAATCTCAGAGTCAAGGGTTTATAAATCTGGTAAATGAACTCAATTTTTTAAGAGAAAACAACAAATATCAGTGATGAATTTTCACCACACAGAGATCAAACCTAGAATTTGTTGAGCTACTTACAGTACAACCAAACATTGAGAACAAAGTTTCCAGACTAGACACAGCCAGTGAGTCCCACTGTCCCCAAGGCAGAAAGTAATGGTGCTTGCAACTAACTGAAGGTTACCAAGCTCCACCTTAACAGATACATTATCATCCTTACAAATAATTAAAATCTTTTTTCAATGCATAAATGCATGGAACTAATTTTTATGTAATATTAAGATACACAGGCAGTGTCTAGTTTCACATCCATGCTATTAAAACTGCAAGCGCTTCAGCTAATTTATCTTCTCTATGCTTAACCACAGATTACAGTTGGTCTCAGTCAGTCTTACTTATCTTTTTTTACATTTCCTAGATGTGCAGCTCTTAGGATCTGTCATTGACTTTCTCTTTCCTCTCTTTCATTTAAATCAAATTGATTATATTAAAATCATAGATACAGTTTTTAGAATTATTTTATTGTGTGGCTATCCCCTCACCTTTTTAAAGACAATCTTTTACTTGCTAAGAAACATTCAAAACATTTAACAGAAATTAATTCAAGGGTACAAAGAAGAATGAGACAGTCTTACGCTTGTCCTCAACATGTGCCAGTCACCCAGGACAATAGCACTACCTGGAAATGTGTTAGAATTGTAGAATCTTAGGCCCCACTCAACTCAACTGTGTACACCAAGGTCCTCTAGAGAAACAGTAACAATCAGAAAGACACAGAGCAGCTATTTACATATATCTTTGTTGCAGTAAATGGAGATACAGGGTAAGAAGTTGACTTGTGTGGTTGTCCAGGCTTACAAGTCTCAGGATCTACAGGGTGAGTCAAGAAGCTAACAGCCCAGGAGAACAGATGGTGTGGTTCCACTCAAAGGTCCACTGTGCTCAAGAACCTAGAGTCTAAAGGTGGCAGAAGCTCCTCCCAGTTCAAAGGCAGCCATGCAGGAAGAATTCTTTATTAAGGCTTCAACTGTTTGGGTGGGATCTGCCTGCAGTAGGAAAGGCAATCTGCTCCCCTCTGCCTTCCAATTCAAATGTTAGCCTCACCCAAAATACCCAGGATGACTAACCAACCAGCCGGGCACTCTGTGGGCCTCATCAAGTTGTGATATAAAGTTAATCATCACACATACTGATGTGGGATCTGAATTTAGCAAGATCCCATGGTGATTCATTCAGATTGAAGCATCAGACTCATCAGTCTGTGCACAGAAAGACCTCACAGAAGCATCAATAAATGACTACAGTGCAGCCCGGCTCTCCCTGCACTCAAGCCGCTGCAAGGTAAAGGATTTCTGCATAGACATCGAGGGACAACTCTCCTGAACACATCGGGTCAGGGGCTCTTCACGGGAGAGAGGCCCTTGGTGAGGGGTCGAAAATGAACAGGACTTCTAACACAAGAGAAACAAAGCAATACTTAAATTTGTGTGTCTGATTTATTCTGCTTAAGTTCAAATGGGGAGTAAAGAAGGGTGAGGGGACAAGCGAGTAAGAGTAAAGGGTTTTTAAAAAGAGGAAATGGAAGGAAAAAATAGAAACAGGGCTTTTATTAGTGGGAAAGGGAAGAAGGGTTGAAAGGAAGGAAAGGCATGGGGTAAATAATTAAAATATATGGAGAGAAGTACAAATTCCCCATGATGAATGTGATTATTATATATGGCAAACATGTACTAATACAAAATAAAATGTTTAAAGTAGCAAAACAAAAAAGAATAGAAATTCCTCATGCACGGCCTCTGCAGCCACACCACCGGACTTAAAGCAACGACACTACCACTGAACTTGCTACGTGACCAGGAGTGAGTCATTTAACCTTCACCGAGCCTCATTTCTCCAGTCTGCAAAAGGGGAAGAACAGTACATAATGTACATAATCATGACAATTAAGTGAGCTGGTAAACACAAAAGTAAAATAAGGCTGACACAGAGTAAGCCCTCCGTACTAGTTGGCTTTGCCCCTGCTGGCGCACAGTACTGATGCCCACAGCTTTAAGGAAGAGAGACGGGACTTAGCTCGTGTCTTCAGGTAGTTATCAAACAGCTCCAAGGCTGGAGTACCATAGAAGGATGCAGAGCAGCAGAGCCTCTCCACTCATGGCAGCCGTGAAGCAGGGCTGGTCAACAGCACTAGTGAGCACAGGGCAAGGCTGGACCTAGTCCCCAGGGCCACACTTCCATGGGCCTCCCAGAGCCCCAGGAACGTGCTTTCCTAATCTGCCAAGTGCTTCTTGATCCAGTGATGTTGACATGTCGGGATTAACAGTCACACCCTAGAAACTACTATTATTATCACAATCGTTACATGTTTACAACTTATTTTACTTTGTACATCTGCTCTCCTCAGACATCTCCCTTAATGCTTCCTAGATTCACCTCACACTCTTGTGAAGAAGCTAAATATGGATGCAAAGTTCCTTAGAAGTCATAAACTAAACCACAACAACAAAGTTCCTGAACAGTATGTACAAGAAATGACATTTATTATGCCTTCGCTCAAGGTTGGAAAATACTCTCGGCATCTTAGTTGTGCTAACTCATTTCCTTGTCATAAGACTCTTTCCAAGTAGGTCATGTTGTCATTTATATTTCACAGGTAAGAAGAGAGACCACAAAACTGCAACTTGCCCGAGTTTGCAAGATAGTAAGCAACAGAGACAAGATTTACAGCCATGCATTCGGGTGCAGAGTTTGCACAATATCTCTTGACAAGCTAAACATTTGGGACAAGAACTGAGGAGAGTTTGTATCCCCAAGGTGTGTCGGCTTCTCATTTATCTGTGTATGTCCTCCTATAGGTAGGATAAGCATAGGAAATTAGGCTTATCATCTTTTCCCACTATAAGTTTGGATTGAAAAAGTATTTCAAAGATACAGTAAACATGTAGTATCAAGTCAGAGGTTTACCTAAAGGAATCTACTTCTTATAACGCAGCCAGTAGAAGAGGAAGAATAGAACACGGAGTCAGCACCCTTGCTTCTCAAGCACTGGTCAGGAAGCAGCACAGAATTTCCCTTTCTGTTAGTGACACAGTCACACAGCCATGCTTAGCTGGGGCAGCTCTTTGGGAAGACCAGGAACTGCAAACGGGAGCGTGAGTCATGCGCCACAGAAGGCCACCACTGCCACAGTCCTCCCGCAGAGACCATGGGCGCCTATCACTCAGCCCCGCATGACAGTCTGTGCCTGTGGGGAGTCTGATGGGAAAACAATGGGACACCGCTCCAGCGCGCTTTCTTGTCAGGCATGATCGCGGGGCAGTGCTGCTTGACGGAGCCGGATACGTGGATAAACAAATCGTCATCTTGCAAACTTGTCTGCAAAACTAAGACGGAGGCTCCTTTTTGC
This sequence comes from Petromus typicus, assembly GCA_004026965.1. NCBI lineage: Eukaryota > Metazoa > Chordata > Mammalia > Rodentia > Petromuridae > Petromus > Petromus typicus. The sequence continues at coordinate 18,311 of PVIR01013167.1, forward strand.
AATCGCCACTGTCCATTAATATTTAAAAACAGACAAAATCAGTATTTTGTGTTTACCTCATTCTTGCTGATTATAAAATATCTGACAGCAACACTTAAGTATTCACAGTCATTTTTACATGAAGAAAAGGCTTGAAATGATTAAATTCCCAAGTAATTAAAATGTATTAAAGATGAAAGAATGGCATGAATTTCAGTTTCTTAACATGAGTGATTCTCTAAGTTAACTCCAACTGACTCAGAAAAACGGAGAAAAATTCTAAATATTCAGTGACAGTGTGTTTCAACATAAATAGTCCCCAAAATGTAACTCTTATGGAAACAAGTGCTAACTATATGGCCAACAAAAAGAAAGGCCTAACCTAGAAAACCTATTTTAATGAAACAGAAAAAAGAAGTGCAACTTCAAAAATCCACTTTGGCCCTTGAACGGATTATCACTTCTGTCCTATAATATCACTTCCAGGTGCATCCGAGAAGGCAAAACAAGTGCTTTTCTAGCCTAGTAAATAAACTTGTGAAGTTAGATTTAAATGTCAAATACATCAAGCTCTAGAATCTTCTTCACCTTATTTACATTACTAAATGATAAAATTAAAACTTCGGTAAGCCTTTCAAACTGCAGGTGGATAGCAAGTGTACTACCTTCAAGCAAATCAAAATTCTGCTGACTCTAGCCATATATTCCAGAAGAGAAATTCTGTCTGAAGAGAAAGACTGGAAATGTCTATCATTTTGTTTTCAACTAAGGGTTGAGCTCCGTGTTGAGAAACCAAAAATCAGGGGTTCAACCAGGAGGATCCCAAGTGAGTACAAAGATCCCGCGCCAGCCACAAGTCCTTTGTATTTACACAGAAGAGAAGTACACTGCTGCCTAAGAGCCTCAGAAGGTGGGCAAGCTCGCCACAGCCGTGTGTCTGCCACCAGCCACCTCTGCTCACTCCTCACCTTGCCGGGTCTGCGTCCTGCTCACTCCTAAGTCTGGGCATCAACTCCGCCACAGTTCTGTGAGCAGCGGCAACTTTCTCCTGAACCCTTTTTTCTGCATCGCTGGTGATAGCCAGTTTCTGCCATTTAGAGCTAGAAAACTCTGGCAGAAATACCCCTTTTAAATCTGAGGTCAAGGGGGCTCAAGAGTTTAGGAACTGGCAAAGGTTGTAGAATTGTTGATAATACAATAAAGAGTTGACTCCTGGCACAGTGTTGTTTTTGCTTTCCTGAGTGGAGTCAGTCACAAAAATTCTCAGTTACAGATTTATTTCTGATTCCCTTTCATTTTGAAGTACTGGAAATTGGGTCCAGGATGCTAATACCGAACTATATCCTTGTTTTCGTATTTTATTTTCAGATAAGATCTCATTCTCAATAAGTTTCTAAATTGCCCAAGCTGGGCTTAAATTTGGCAATCCTCCTGCCTCACCTCAGCTACCCAAAGTGCTAAGATGACAGGCATGCACCATTGTGCTGGCCTTTTTCTGAGTCTCTAATGTTCTTGCACTGACCTGAGATGTTTCCTCAGAAATACTGTGCTCACTTCATCCTTGGCCCCTCACCTCTTGCTGTTATGACCTACAACACCACACATCCTAGGCTCCCCTGAGTCCTCGAAGCTCCATTCTATGCCACTGGCAAAGTCCACTTCAACAATCATTTCGATTTGGGCTGAACCTTCACAAGATCTTGATTAATTAGACAGATCCACCTGAACATAACAAGAACAGTCCCTTTATCAAAAAATCCAATCATGACTGAGAATAGATAATTACATTTCCAACCGATAAGACTAGAAGTGTTGCAAATAAAAGCCAACATTAGCTCCTCCTTGCTTGAACTGCCAACTCCATTTCCTTTCATACCGGTAGGGCATGATACTCCTGAGGAAGCTGTATTCCAGGGGTTGCCGCAGATAGAATCCACCCAAGAGCCCTAACCCCTGAAGCCACTGACACAAGCGAGAGCAACGCCAGCCTCGTCCCTCTCAGTGCCTCACTCCTCTCCAAACAAAAGTGAACACTGCCTAGTATTTCCTCTTCCATCATCCAGCTGACCAGGAAAGAAGTAAGAGCAATACACAGCGGGAAAACACAAGTGTGTTCCCTCACGTAGCACGAAGACTTCTCCCTCAAGCAATCAAAGACTTAGCTTAAAATAAAGAAATTTCATGCCTGGTACAGGAAGATCTACTTCAAATCTGTGAGGATGCCTGGAATCTTATCTTCACTAAAACTTCTAACGAACCTTGTTTTGGCTCTTAGGATAACTGTTTCTCTGCAAAAGGACTCTCACAACATCTAAGTTACTGCTCCCTGGAAAATGCTGTCCTGTATGGCCTGCACAGTTCATAGGTGACCCAGCCCAGGAGAAAACCAGCTAGCCCTGGGGGCTTTTCTTACCTGGATTTGCTAGACAAGATTTTTTACCTGCTCATGAGTTTGGAAACATCCCCAAAAAGTGCTACTTAGATGGAATTCATGTTGGTCCAGAAAGCAATCCTTCATCTTTCTATAGAACAGTAAACAGTTTTTGCCTCCCTTACAACTCAACTTAATTTCATCATAGGTACATGTGCATACATAAAGTCATCAAATTATCATGAACTATCTGCAGTTTTTTACATATAGACTACACCAGAATGCAACTGTTTCAAGAGGCAACATGTGAGGAAAAAATCTTTGCTTAGTCAACTCTGACTTTTTACTCTCCTGGCTTAATATATCTCATCCTTAGCATTAATAGTCTCTGTGATATTGGACAAGTCACACTGCCTCTCTAGATCTTAGTTCTCTCATTCACAAAATTATGAAGAACGTGTTTTGGTGACCTTAAATCTGCTTCTAAAGGCCAGGTATTTAGCTCAGTGGTTCCGGCACCTGCCTTGCAAGTACAAAAGGTCCCAGATTTGATCCCTGGTAACAACATACAACAATGCCAGGCATGAAGACTCACACCCACCAGGAATCAGAACCACATACCTCAGTGCTGGGCATGGTGGCTCACACCTGTAATCCCAACACTTGAGAGGCAGAGGCTGGAGGAGTACTGTGAGTTCAAGGCTGAGCTCAGGGCCAGCCTGAACTACAAAAGCTAGACCCTGTCTCAAAAAAAAATTAAAAAAAAGAAAAGAAAAGAAAAACTGCTCATGAAATCCATGTAAATGGCCTAGTATATCAAGCAGAATAAAATGTGATTCCCTTTTAGTGACAGAAGTTATATTTGAAGGAATCTAAAAGAAAAAGAAGATTGTAAGTAGTGTAGTGATTGAATGATACACTTGAAGAATTATCACACACACACACACACACACACACACACACACACATCTAAACTGCACTCATAACTATTTAAAGTCCCTTAATCAAGGCCTGATGCCAAGTCCCAATCTCAGGATCTCATATGAGCTCAAAATCAACATCTCCTAAGGCACAGCACACAGAGGCCATCACAGTCACTGCCCTGGCCATTTCCAGCTCTTCATTTGCCGCTCCCCATTCACACATCAGTGCTCTCAACTCTGACGCTTACTACAGACAACCTGGACAGGCCACACTGTGGAATTTTCTACTATGAAACTGGTTTGTAGTACTGGATCCTTTATTTCTCAGAGCCTCAGTTCTTTCTCCTGCAAAATAGTGATAATACCTGTCCTTCCAGGAGTCAATGTGAAGGACAATTAAAGGTGAGTATGAATGTCAAAGTATGTTGTGTCATAAAACATACTAATTAGCACCACCAATATGATCAATAATAATAATTTCTAAACACACAATCAAAGCTCAATGGTTCTCCTTCAAAATCACTCCAAAGTGACTTTCCTTATACAAATAGAACATATATTCACCAAGATCCTGTCTCTCTCTTTTTTCACCTATCACATTTCCAAGAGACACAAAGATATGTGCTCTGCCCTCAAGGATCTGAACCAAAATATTTCTTTTCAGAAGTCCCAGGAACCCAAGGGGATGACTTGCCCTAACTAAACCATTTATTCTACTCTCTCTCTCCATATTGTTTGCATCTCAGCATTAAATTCGTATCCCATCTCATTAAATTCTGGGAATGTTCAAACACTAATCGTGCATGAATAATTTACCTGTCCTTCTATGTGCATGACTTTTACATGAACACACCGACACCACACCTTTCTATTTCTCTAAAAAGCTTTCCACTTCACTAGCCCCAGACATGCCCATTCACCACGAACATCCTTGGGGTCATGATAGCACCAGTGATAGAGTTCATGAGTCAAATTATCCGCAGATTATTTCCATTTCTACTCCAGCTAATTTTCTGCAGTTTTATTTCATGTTTTCTGAATAGGAAATATACTCACACAGTACAAAATTCAAGAGACACAAAATGTAAGAGAATAACAAATAAGTAACCCTTCATCCCATCCTCAAGCTGCTGAGCTTCCCAAGGAGACATGGCCTATTAGCAGATCGCCACAATGCTGCTACAATGACATTTGCAAAATTCATTTTGGTGGGTACTCATGATGTTCACTGTGTTAGATACCAGCTAATGATCATTGCTGCGTTACTGGGCATTGACTGGATCTGGGCACTGGGCTCTGGGCTCTGGGCTACTATTCTATATGTTTACCTCTCTTCATCCTGATGAAGCCCTATGGATTGGTCTTATTCGTGCACTAATTTAAAAAGTGAAGAAACTTGACAGCAGTTAAACAACTTGCCTTAGATGTCTTAAAACAGATATTAGGAAAATAGGCAGCACATTTTCCCAGGTATCTCATAGGAGAAGACATCCTGGTGGCTGAGTGAAAAGGTGCACGGCTTCCTTTTGTCAGTAGGAAAATGCCAATGAAATCCACGAGCAGCTGTCACTATCCATTAGTTAGAATGAATAAAGTTAGAAAGACAGAAAATTTTGTGCTTTGGTAAGAATTTGGACCAACTGGAAATGTTAGAAGTATAAACTGATACAGTTGCTGTGGAAAATGAGCAATATTACTCAGGATAAATCCGTTCAAACTATATGACCTACCAATTCCACCCTTAAATATACACTCCAAGAAATAATACATAGAAAGGCACATACTTGGATATTTATAACAACTATTTCCTGTAAGAGTCCAAAACTCAGAATAACTAAATTCCCCATGAAAATTAGAATGGAAAAATTACTGTACATTCTTACAATAGGATGCTATATATCAATGAGAATGAAGCGCTCACAACCATATGACACAGTATATTACGTTGAGAGACACAAGCCAGACACGTAAGAACATATACCACATTATCTATTCCTGTATCTGTAAAGAACAAAAATAGTCTGCTCTTCTGCCTGTGGGTGGATGTCAGGATGGTCTGTAGTTACCCTCGGGAGTGAGATGTCAGGAAGGGGCCCTTCGGGAGATGCTTCAAGAGCTGTAATGACCTGGATTCTGCGTACCTGTTTGTGTTCAGTTCATGAAAATTCAATAAGCTCAAGACATAGGTGTATGTGAGTGTGATACTTTAGTGACAAGTTTTTAAAGTTTTACATCCTCATGAGGTTTATATTCTAACATACCAAGAACACAATATTCAACACGTACAAGGCTACTAGAAAGTTGAGCAAACTCTGCATTTCTTAGCCAGGGTTATCCAGGTCTCCAGGACACTGCACGGCAAGGATCCTCCCAGTGCTCCTTCCCATCCAGGCTCACAGCTCCACTGCATTCGAATCTAACAATTGCTGCACTTATATTTAAGACAGGCACTTCTAATCCGGGCTATTCAAACCCCACTGGAGCTCTCAGAGAGAATTCAGGGACCCATGAAATTAGGTGCGGAAGTACATCTTTATGTATATCACTAAGCTGTACTGAAATTTAGTATTTTCATCAACTATAAGTGTCAGCAGCCAAGTATAGAAAAGCACAAGCACTTAAGACTGCTCACCAATGAAAACGTCACAGGCACTTTCACATGCATTTCGGCTGGTGCAGGTATCTTGGATTATCAGGAATTATCATTTATACTAGTCATTATAGGAAGATTGGACATGGTTTTATATATCTGTATCAAAATCTCACATTTTGAATGTCTCGATAACTGTTTTTTCACATAATCAGCTTCCTTGGTAATCCTATATGTCAGGTTTTGTATTTAGAAATATTATTTTGAAAAAGGATCTGGTTGCTTTCCAGACTGCTCAAAGAGTCCAGGAATCAACACAAGAAATGTTCATATGATGCTTGTTTTCCATTTATCCTACCCCTGCATGCCCCTGTATCCCTGCCCCCAGGCCCTGAACTTCCCAGCCTCCCTAGCCTCCCTCTGTGCCCCAAAAGTGTGGCAGCTATGGAATCATCACAGATTCCTCACCACCCCCCGCCTGCTCCGGCTTCTGGTTGTGGAAGGGCAGTGTTGATAGCAGGAGGATGGCAGACAGTGGCTCCCCCTCCACCTCTCTGAAGCATCAGGAGCTCTGCCCTGCACCTTGCCCTTTCCTACTGCCTTGGGTCTTTTACCTCTTATTGGTTCTTTAACTCACTCACACCACTAGAAACAGTGCCTTCATTAAACTCTCCCATGCTCAAGACTTTCGAGAACAACATCTGTTTCTTCCCACCCTGGTTCCACTAACAGATCCTTGGGCTTGCTGGATATGCAAATTAAACTGCAAGGAAAAAGCCACATTTGTTTGGGACTTGGGTGGGGGCTGGAATTGGGCGAGATATCAGAATCAGTGCCCAGGAACCCCCCTGAATAATAATTCTTTCTTCAGCTTTCCATTACCCTGAAAAACTCTCTGCATGAAGATGAGAAACTGGCAAGGTACACTGAGAAAAGGTCACGCCTGAGCAGAATACAAATAATGTAAATAATTCATGGGAGCCAGAGAAGTCCAGGTGAGGGGAAAACAAGATTCTTAACAGAAGGTGCAACATTTTCTCAGCTTTAGGGATAGGACAGCTGCTGCCCAGGGCCCTCCTGCAACTGCCACATGCTAGCATCACTTGGAAGCTGAACAGCAGAAGGAAGCAGAGAGAAAACCTTTCTCTGAGAAGGCAGAAGATGAGAGACCATCTGCTTGCAGGAGGGAAGCATGGTACCATTCCTCACACAGGCCAGACACTCTCCGATGCATCTCTGATTCCATAAGGCGTAACTGCCAGGAAGAAAGAAACTAGATAAAGTCCTGCTTGCAAAGATCATTTCTCCTAAGATACTTCCAGGCACTTTCCCTCCTTTCTAATTCCCCAGGACAAAGCTGGCTGACAGCCCTCTGATATGGAAGAGTGAGCCGAGACTAGCCAGGAGGGGAAGGAAGGAAGGAAGGAAGCCTGCCAGAAGCTCACGTCCATATATCAGTGTGAGCTCAAGATAAATAAGTCCAGCCAGCCCATGCAGCTATCAAACCAAAGGGCATGTTGCAGGTACCAAGATAAATCACCGCTGTCAAGGATGTCTTTGTTTGTTCCTGACAGCCTCTTACTGTATCTCCCTCTCCTGACAAAGCAACTCCAGGAACAGGTTTCTGACACACATTGCCCTCTGGAAACGATCACGCTTTTAGGGAGAGAAAAATGAGCTTGAGCGCCTAGGTCCAGAAGCCAATATACAATTGGCTATGGGACCACTCACTAAATACAGGTTAGAGGCAAAATCTATTGAAAATAATAGCTACATGCTATTTTCACCAAAATTCATTCCATCCATCCAGCCCTAGTGAATCTGAATGACCAGAGGAAGCTGCATCGACTTGATCACAGTGACTCTTATCCACCCTTCACAGAGACCTCCTGTTCCCTCCTCCTCAGAGCACCACATGCCTTGACAGCTAAGCACACAGAAAAGCTTCCTGTGGGACATGTGTGAAGGAAGTCAGTGGTCAGGCTTTTCATCTAAGCATAGAAATTGCCTTAATAACTTTTGAGAAATGTCAAAGTGAGAAAAATTTTATTTTATAAGGATAACTGTGTCTGTTAAAATATTTTAAATATGGGCCGGGGAGTTAGCTCAGTGGTTCCGGCGCCTGTCTTGCAAGTGCAAGGACCCGGGTTCGATCCCCAGTAACCACATACAATACTGGGCATGGAGACTCACGCCCAGCAGCAACCAGTACCACATACCACAATGCCGGGCATGGTGGCTCACACCTGTAATCCCAGCACTCGGGAGGCAGAGGCAGGAGGATTGTGATGTGAGTTTGAGGCTGAGCTCAGGGCCAGCCTGAACCACAAAGCGAGACCCTGTCTCAAAAAACCTAAAAAAAAAAAGAACAATTTAAATATGCCCATCAGAATTTGATCCAGGTAATGGAGAAGAAATCCAAACCTATCTCTGAACTGGATCTCCCCCTGCTTGCCACTTCAGGATTACCTGGAGATTCTAATCGTGTGTGTGAAGCACAGAGAACAAAGGAACAGAATGGACTCAGCAGCGGGCAGCTGTGGACACACGGGACCAGGCTCTGGATCAGTTACCCTGTGAGGATGAAGAAAGTGCCTGCTGAATTCCTAGAGATCTGAGCCAGAATCCCCCAATTTATACACCCAGTCTCCTTCCCCAGCCCCTTATACCTCCTTTTTGCATATACTAGCAACAGTCAGAAAAAGGTAAGAACTTCTTCCTCTTTAATGCAACTGAAATGCAGGTTATGGTACTATCACAATGCAAAGCATTCATCTGCTTTGGTAGAGGAAGCTTTTCACGACCCCCTATAAAGACAGCCTGGAGAAAAGAGAGTCCAAGTGGACTGTGCATTTTCTGCATGAAAGCCCAAGTGTGTGATCTTCTTTTCTGCTCATTAATAGGGTTTAGCATAGGAAGGGTTAAGAACGTGGGCCTCACAGCTGGATGGCCTGAGTTTGGGTCCTAGCTTTGCCACTGACCAAATGACCCTACTAAGTTTTTTAACTTCTTTGCATCTCTCTTTCCCATCTGTGAAATGGAACTAATGATAGCTTATTAGGAGGATGAATTGTAAGGCTCAAAAGGCAACCCACTACACAGTAAGAGCACACAGCAGTTATGAAGTAACAAATGAAAAATAAACCCCAGCCAGTTGTATTCTCGTGTCACCACTATTTGTGATGCACACATCTCCCTCTGCCTGGCAGGGCCCATGCACTTTGTACTGTTGTGATGAGGACTCTGGGGAACACTGTCCTGTTAGACTCGGATCCTCAAGCCACACCTACTCATCTGTGAAGCCTCCCTCCAGACCTCTTCTCTGGAGCAGGATGTGAGCTGAGTCTCCCTCATGCATACCCCACAGCACAGTTGTCTTCGTCCACTTACTCAGGGACTCACCCATTCTATAGAAAAATCACCTCAAAAGGCACAATGCTAGGTGCTGAGAACTTCCATTCTAGAAATAAACCCAGGAGATCTTGCCTAAATGAATGGACATATACGGATGACTCTTTGGTGGATCTCATCCTTAGCATTTCCTCCCCGCTAGAACAGACAAGACACTGTCCAGATCACTAAAAAATTCAGACATCAGCCTGTGGCGAGGGGATGCCATAGGGTTAAAACAGCACCACTCTACACCCACTTGACATGGAATCTTCTTCAAGCTGCTACATTTCTGCAGCCAGAGTGAGCCTACAACACACAGCCCCAGCCCAGCACTGTGAGCTGTGACCACTGCTGGGTCTGTCCAGAGAGAAGACAGTGGGCACTACAGCTAAGGGAGCAGTGGCCCAAGGGAAAAGGACGAAATTAAAGCCAGGACAAAGGTCACATGAAGTTTATAAATTAAACTAGAGCAAAATATTCCTCTTATAAAGAAAAATTACCCCCACTGAAATCTGTTGTAAGAAACAACTGCACAACTTTTTGAATTTTTATTCATTAATTGAAATCCATACAGAGGCACTACGGTGTCCTGAGGCTTCCTCACTGATTGAAAAAATATGAGCTCTGGGTGTATCTTCTCATTATAATCATTTCAGTTACTCAGCATTAGTGCTGATGATTTTCCAAAATGGCTGCTATCCTAGTCTTTAATGAGACAGAGGATGTAAGATGCTGAATTTGTAGATTAGGGAAACTGCAAGACAGAAAACTTAAAATGTAAAAGAAAAACCTTCATAAATAATTCTTTAAAATTTTTTGAAGGCTAAAAAGGAAAACAAAGATTGTGTATATAGGGGGTAGGGGGATACAGAGCAGGGGGAAAGGGAAAAAATGAGAATCAAGTCATGATATATTCTGATACAAACTCTGGTAGAAACCTCTAGCAAAGAAGATAGGTTTCAGTCATTCATCTTTAGGAGTCTGATCCATCTAGATGCTTCATGGTAGAGAACCCTTCTTCTTAGAAAAAAAAATTGGGGAGCAGGTAAAGGAAGCTCCCCAATGAATTGCAAAGGCCACATTCCCCACCTCCAAAAGAGTTCTCACTCTCCTTATCCTGGTGTTTCTCTCCACTCAAGTCCATGGATGACACCTCAGAACTCAAAAGGACCACTCAGATCCTGAAAGACATCATTTCTCTGACTACGGACTTATTTTCCCCCAGCAATGAACACCGTGTCACAAGACCAACTGCACCAATCACTGCTGAGCTTCAATATCTGTGTAGCACTAAGAGGGCATATGCTGGAATGTAGCGTGGATGTCCCACAAAGCTCCCCCAGTAACCAGACTCACAGAAACCCAGATCTGAGTTCCAGCCCAGCCTTACCACCTTTCGGCAGCAAATGACTTTGTCCTTGATAGCTGCTACAAAAAGAGCACCACAGCCAAGTTGGCTTATATATCACAGCTCTACAGTCCTGAAACAAAGAGACAAACTGATAGTTGCATGGTCAGAGTGGCAGGAAGACCAGAAGGTCCAGAGCTCACCAATCACACTAAGATCCAAGAGCCAGGATGGTCAGAGCCAGAGTAGGGTGAAGAGACGAGGGCAAGTGAGAATGAAACATGTTTCCAGGCCTCTGAGGTGGACCAGGGACACTTTGTCCAGTCCAGGAATGATGTCATCACTGCAACAGTGCTGTGAAACCACCTTCCAGAGAAGACATTACAATAGGCAGGGTATGCTCAGAGATGATTTGCACTGCAATGTGGTCTATGGAAGCCCTAGAAGTTAGCAAATATGAACTTGGACACCCTTCAGAGATGGCCCCTGCTGCTTGGTTTTTTCTACTGTGATTGTACAAATAATCAGTGAACCAAGGCAAGTTTACCTGAAGAAACAAATGGCCTCAGAAACAATGCCGCAACATTCCCCTTTGAGACTCAGAACATAACAAAAACAGGTTTCCCCATTCCTGGAGGGTGACAGAAGCCATCCACAACAGACATCCCTTAGAAGGTTCCCTCATTCACCATGACCATTCCACAACCAGACCAAGAACACCTCTGTTCTCTCTGAACTCTGGCCATGTTGTTCTTCCTCCCACAACCTGTGAGCAAAAAACAATGCAAAGATCAAGAGATGAATTAGAAAACTGAGTAGACATTCTCATCAATGTCAACCACGAGGCTAAACCCTACGAGGTCTCCCATGTGTAGCAAAAAGACAAAACAGCAAACAGAAATAACCTTTGGCATACTGCACTCACAATGCAGTGCAAAGTCCTGCTTTGTGAGTCTTCTGGTCCTACATAGAAAGATAACTTGATTTAACATACTGCTGTTGCCAGTCAGGATACTTGCCATTGAGTACAAGATCTAGCTCAGTCCTGGGCTCATCAAGGCTCTGGGATCATAACAATTAAAGCTATTCATGCCCCTGGGGATAACCCATTTTACATCAACAAATGTTATATCATCTGTAACCATGCCGATTTCCATTTAAGAACTTCCAATTATTATACTGCTCAGGGGTGAATTGTTTTTCTTGCTGATGGTTTCATTACTCCCCCCCCCCCCATTCTCTCTTCCCAGAAAGACAGACTGTAGTCTTTTCTGGAATAAAACATTATCAGCAAGTTGCAGAGCCCACTTTCTAGTACTACAAAGCTAGGTCCTATTTTCCATACTTACAAATGACCTCTTCAAAACCAGATTAAATAAATATATTTTGTTTTCACATACATCACTGTTTCTCTACAGGTTATAGAAAAAAAATTTTAGGCAATCAACTATTGTTCTATGTGGATGCAAATTTTGCTATCAGGACACTCAGCCTTATATGGAGTAGAGGAGGAAACTAGTAGGAAGAAGGGACAAAGAAGGAAGCAAAGAGATTAGAGCCCGGTCCGCTGACGCCATGGGTGGTCACTGTGGCAGTAGAGTTTGCTTCTGCCAGAAGAGGTCACAGAGAGGCAGCTATGTGAGCTTGAGAATCAGACAGCTTAGAAAAACTCACTTCCAAGGCTCCTGGTGGCACTGTGAATAAATTAACATATCATTCCCGGCAGTCACTGCACTGGCTGGAAGACATGATTGATCTAACATTTGGCATCCCTGGAAGGGATGTGCTAATACTTTCTTCCAGTACTTTCTACTTCTTTATGAGCTCAGCTTTTCATCACCAATAAAGTATCTGGGCTTGAGAATTGAGAGCAGCAGCTGCAGGCAGCCTGGTGGTCTCTCTGCCTTCCATCAGGACAGCAGCATTCACTGACAGAGCTGTTAGGAGTCCCAGAGCCAGGGGCTCTGCAGCCCTAGGAACCACAGCCAGGAAGTAGTAACTTTCTTCACCCTTCAGGGCTTTGCTCATAGTTTTATGTAGAATTGTACATATCTGAGCAAACAATCTCTATACATATCTGTACATATCTGCCTTCATTTGCAGACAGACCCAAATTTAAACAAATTTGACTCATTCCCCTTGAAGTAACTAACATTGGGTTTCTTCACATAACGTCATCCTTTCATGACCAGTCCTTCCCAAGAGCTTGACTACTTCCAAGAGTCTGTCATCACTCACATGACTTGTCGGCTTCTCCAGAAGTATGAATCCATACGAGTGGAAGATGGAGATGAGAAGAGGCTGCTGAGCTGACAGGGAGAACTTTTCTGGGGACTCATCAAAGGCAACACCTCTTCCTACTCAGCACAAGGACACACGTGGGTGTGGCAAACTGAGTAAAACCATTACATCACTGCTGTGAAATCTATGCTCTGTCCTCTTATGTTACGGAAACGCTCTGTAGTTCGCTTTCCTGCAGCTTTAATACGTTGTAGCATTGTAGCTAGTAACTGATAGAGAAAGACACAGGCTGAGGGAGGATCCTGCGTGTTACATGCAAGCTGATTTCCTTTCTCTGGAAGAGGAGGAGAAGAGGAAGGCTTGAAATAATTCTCAATGAGCTTTTGGCTTAAAAAGGATGGATTACATCCTGAGAGACTGATTTGGAAGCAAAGGTGGCCTTTGTACTTTTTCTTCTAATGAGAGTTGAGATGGGATGCAAAATGATATGGGAGGTGTGAAAAATACTATTCTGCTACAATGAGGACTGTAATGATAGAGAAATAAATATTCTACGGGGTTGGTTGGATTATGTTCCTCCATTCAGTATATATATATACACACACTAAGGCCCTTCTCTGTCCAGGCATGAAGGAGTATATTTCATGAAGACTGTGAAAATGGGTCTGCTGTTGCTGCCACCACCTACTTAGGAGGTCAGCTGCACATGAACCAAAAAGAGGGAGCCCCAGGTCTGCAGATGGTGGAGCTAGCTTGAGAATGCGATTTGGGGCCTGGAAGGGTGGCTTCGAGAAGTGATGACAAATGTGCCCAAATGAGTAACATGTTGAGGAGGCAGTTTGTTCTCAATAAAATCAGAAGCGTAGGCCAGTAATATAGCTTAGTGGTTCCGGCACCTGCCTCACAAGCACAAGGTCTGCAGTTTGATTCCTGACAACCACATACAAAAGCCTCAGGTGTGGAGTCTCACACCCACCAGCAATCAGTCTTACATATCATAGTGCCGGGTGTGGTAGCTCAAACCTGTAATCCCAGCACTGGGGAAGCAGAGGCGGGAGGATCGCTGTGAGTTCAGACTCGCCTGGGCTGCATAGTGAGCTCAGGGCCAACCTGAAATACAAAGAGAGACCCTTACTCAAAAAAAAAAAAAAAAATCAAAACCTTGAAACTTGTTACTGAAGCCTGGAGTGCTGATAATTTTTCCATTACAGAAGGTTTTCAAGCAGCACTTGTTATGAATGTTAAAATGGGAATTCAAGCAACATGGAAGCTGGGGAATGAATCTGAAGTCCATCATAACCCTTACATTTGTGAAATTTGGGGAGAAGAATTCATACTTTTCATGTTGGTTCTGGCAACCCACACCTCTCTAGTTTATATTAAATTCATTTAATTTTAATTATGATTATGCTGTTTGTTAACCAGGTAATTTGCCACTGATCATGAAATTTGTTAATTTTTTATTCTCTTTCTCTTCTTTCACCCCCTCTAAATTCACTTCCTCAATTCTTTTGTAGTTTATACTTGCAACACATAATGATTACTGAGGGTGGTTATAACACATACATGACATGATTTAAATTTATTTAGTCACTCTTTTTGTTTCTTGGTCCTCTTTCCCTTTAAAAATATCTCCCTATTTCCTTTTATCAATCTTTTACTTTAGTCTTTAATTTGTACTTTGAATTTTTTCATATCAAAGAAACTATGCAGTATTTAAGCTTATGTGTCTGATTTATTTCACTTAATATCAGTCTTTTAAGGTACATTATTTTCACATAGGTGTCTCAAAATTATCCTTCTTTATAGCCAAATACTATTTCACTATATATATGGACACTACAAATTCTTTATCTGTCCATTTGTTAATGGACATAAAAGCTGCTTCCAAATTTTAGCTATTAAGCACTGTGCTGCTATAAACATTGGTATGCACATATGGACACATTATGATGTCTTTGGGGAGAAAATACTTAGAAGAGAATTAGCTAGGTCAAAGGGAACTTTTTCTTTGTTTGTTTCTTTGTTTTTTGGTACTGGGGATCAAACTCAGGACTTTGTGCTTGTGAGCAGGCAAAATGTAAATGAGATAAATCCTCAGCTCTTATTTTCAGTTTTTTGAGAACTCTCCATAATGATTGTACTAATTTACATTCCCAACCAGTAATATAGGAGGGTTCCTGTTCTACCTCAGCTTCACCAACATTTATTATTTAATTTCTTGATAATAGCCATTTTTTCTATAGTAAAATGAAATCTCAGTGTTGTTTGAAATTGTTTTGCTAATACAGATGTTGAGCATTTTTTGAAGTATTTATTGGTCATTTGTTCTTTTCATTTTGGTTGCTCATCTTTTTACTGGGTCTTTTATTTGGGGAGTCTGATTTTTTAGGTTTTTTATATATTCTAAATATTAGTTCTCTGTCCCATGTATAGCAATATTTTTCCTATTTTGTAGGTTATCTTCACTCTGTTGCATGTTTCATTCACTGCAATGAAGCTTTTTAACTTGACATAATCCCACGTTTTGATGCTTGCTGTTATTTATAGTGTTAAGTAGTGATGCTTCCTACTTTGCTCTTGTTGCCCAGGGTTGCTGTTGTTACTCTGGGTCTCTTCTGTTTCCATTGAAATTTTAGAGTTGAGGGTGTGGTTAACTGCAGTCTTTTTTGGCCCAAGATCCAGTCATTTCAACTAATTGGAGAGGAAGAGGATGTGAAATAATTTCCCTGACACCAAGCTCACCTTCACCCTCTATTAGTGTCCTGTGACTCCTGCTTTCCTTTGTGCTGGGTGGACCACTATATTCCCATTTCAGAGATTTCCCAACCAGTTTGTCACCAGAAGTTCTCTGCCCTGGCCTGTCTCATCTTTGCTTTGTGCTCAAATCCTGAACTGACCTTGTCTCAAGAATTCTCCTTTTCACTCAACAGGGTCTAATGCAGTCCCTGGACTTGGTTTAGGGACAATTCCTCTCTTTGTTTTTGATCTCCTCTAACATTTGTGATTTTTGATTCAGGTCTTCTGTTTATTTCACATAATAAATAAGAAAACTGATAGGCTGAGTTAAGTAAAATAAGAATCAAGGGAGAGTTTACTATGTTTCGTTTCTTGGGCATATGTGAATATAGATATCCATTCTGACCATCTATTCCTTTATCTATAAACGGAAGATGGCAAGTGAATTGAAAGGAAAAGTAATTAACATTAAAAAGCCTGGACTCTGATTTCCTATTTGAGATCTCAGACTTAAAGTATGCATATATAGCAGTAATTTTAAAAGAACCTTACACTAAGGAATTTTTTAACTGACTTCTATGTTTTGACCTCATCTAAACTATGTAATTATGACTCAAAATTGGTCCCAGAGCCATGCACATTCATCAGTATCCTTCACTTCGCTTTATGATTGTGATTGCTTTATGATTCTTCTACTTGTTCTCTAACCACTTCATATCACAAAATGAAAGCAAACAGCAAAATCCCAACCAAGTACCCCACCCATCTCAAAAAGCCCTGGATTTTCCTCCCTCCAAGAATGACTTACCCAGTCCCCTCTAATGCACACACAAAGACACACACAAAGACACACACACACACTCCTCTGGAAAATTCAGCACCTAATTCCTGAAGGCTCTGAGCATTAGCAAATTACACAGCACTGAAAAAAATCCATATATATCTCAATAGGCTATGATAAAGAATTTTCCCTGGAATTTGACAAGATGACCACCCAAAACCAGAAATAACATTTATTCAAGACATTCAAAATCCACTGGACAAAACACTAGAGATAAAGATCATTCCCCCCACCAGCAAAGAAATAGACTAGGTGATTTAATGCACTGTTCCCATTGTTAATTTCTATGGTCTTGAGATTAATTTGAATGCAGATGGAATGCATTTGAATAATGGCTCAAGAAAAGAATTTGGTTGCTAATTCAATAGGTGACAGGGTGTGAAAAATTATTGTCATAATTATAGTAACTGGAACTGAGTTTGTAACAATATTTTTGCAGAATGCTAAATAGCTCTGCAATGATGGGGCCACACATACACACACACACACACACACACACACACACACATACATATATATATATATATATATATATATATATATATATATATATATAAAATACAGTAGGTTCCCTCTTATCATGTATTTATATTTTTCCTAAAGTTAAAATGCTGTGCCTAGATGCTATTGGGTTAGAATTTCACCCTGAATTTTCACAGTTATATAAGAGGTACCTCATAAATAAGACCACTTAAGATTGGAAGAATATTCTTAATATTTGCACTTCAGAATGCGTGTGTCTTCTAAAGTATGGATTTGCAGACATTAAGACATTATTTCCCATTCCTGCCATGTACTTCTCTGTTACCAGTTTGAGTATTTGTTCTAGCTCTCAATCCTCTTCAATCTTTTCTTTTTAATTGAAATCTTTATTGGTACATTACATATACGCATCATGATTGCACTCCATAGTGGGGATTTGTACCAGTATAAGACACAACTTAATTCTCATTTGTCCCATAGCCCTACCCACCCTACCACCCCCCTATGTACATAAAATTTGTTTCCTTTCTTTTTGTTATAATCTCATTATTTTTCCCCCTTCACCTTATTTTACTTTGAGCATTTTCTATTTCACAATATATAACATACAATGCTAGGACTCATTTACATCTTCATTTTCTCATACCAGAGAAAAAATGCGAGATGTACCTATCTGTGACCTATTTATTTCACTTAAAAGGATATCCTCAAGGTATGTCCATTTAAGTATAAATGATTCAAACTTATCATTTTTTATGGCAGAGTAATACTCCATTCTGTAGAAGTACCACAGCTTTTTTATCCAGTCTCCAGTTGATGGACACTTGGGTTGTTTCCAAGATGTAGCAATCAATCTTAAGTAGTGTTCTTATTTATGAGGTGTCTCTCATATCTAGTATACAACCATGAAAAGTCAGAAGGCAATTCTAACCCAGTAGCACTGTGGCACATCTTGAACGATATCACTATGTATATCTAACATGTACCAATATATATATATATTTTTTTTTTTTTTTAAGGTTTTTTGAGACAGGGTCTCGCTTTTGTGGTTCAGGCTGGCCCTGAGCTCAGCCTCCAACTCACATCACAATCCTCCTGCCTCTGCCTCCCGAGTGCTGGGATTACAGGCATGAGCCACCACGCCCAGCACTGTGGTATGTGGTACTGGTTGCTGCTGGATGTGAGTCTCCACACCCAGTATTGTTATGTGGTTACCGGGGAATCGAACCCAGGCCCTTGCGCTTGCAAGACAGGCGCCGGAACCACTGAGCTAACTCCCCGGCCCCTATTTTATTTTTAAAACTCTTAGAAATCAATGATTCATCTTGCCATTGTACATCCACAGAATTCCATGACAGATAAGAAAGTGCCCCAACTCCTCAGTGTTTGCACTTGCACATAGGCTATGGCATATATTATCTCAGTGATAAAACAATCAGTGATAAATACCTCCATATCCACTGAACAAAGGTACAGAAAAATAATAGATTGCAAAAGTTTTGTATTTTTTGTCCATAAGTTGAGTTTTTTGGGGAAAGAATTTAGAAAAAATAGAAGCAGGTAAGGATAGGGTCATAGAGAATTTTACTATATTAACCATATAAGTGACAGAATAAAAATACCTTTGCCTCCAAAGCCCACATCCTTTGAGCTGTGAGTCTCAGCATCCAACAGGATCACTAGAAAGGAAGTAACACCTACTGAGAAAGTGATTGACTCCTTTTAGGGTTGATATTTTAATAGAGTCACAGTTTTTCTCTCAAAATATTTTTCAATCCTAACCTTAACTTCACAGTCCTTAGAGGAAAGACTGAGACTAGTTCCTGGATGTTGCTTACATTTTTACATAGTTTCATGACTTAACTCAAAGCTATAGGTGAGTTCTATAAGACTTTCTAATAACATATAAGCACACTGAGATTTAACAGTGGGTATAGTGGGCAGATCCTGGACTTATGAAGTTCCATCCTAGAGAGGTTGTAAGAACTCTGTAGATGTTCCCTTTTGTGGCTTTCATACATTTTAGCCCAGACTCATACTCCCCTGTGGGTCAGGGTGGAGAGCACCAGTTAATTTTTCCAGTTACTTATGACATATTTATATCTTGACTTTGCTTCCTACTTTGTTTTCATACTACTCAATGACTGGGCAAGAACATAGTACAAGGAAAACAGCTTAAAATCCAGTTAGATCTGGTATGAGAAAATGAAGTTGCAAATGAGTTGTAGTATATATATATAGTTGATATTGTGAAATAGAAAATATTTAAAAGGAAAGAGGGTGTAGGGAAAAATAATGAGGGGGAAAAGAATGTGACAGTAATAAAGAGAAAAGGAAACAAAGACTATGTCTATAGGGAGTGCAGGGCAGAAGGAAAGGGGGGAAAATGAGAAGCAAGTCATGTCATATTCTGGTACAAACTCTCAATGCTGAATGTGATGATGATGTGTATTCATAATGTACCAATAAAGATTTAAATTTTTTTTAAATTCAGTTAAAGATTTTTAGAGATGAGTAGTACAATGGTAGGCAGTAGGTGATGACTCTGGCCTGGTGTTTGGCCTCAGCAGTGTGGCCTGGATCCGGGCCAGGAATAAATCTACCCTTAGGCAGAAGGGATAAGAGAAGCTTCCTCTGAAATAAGATAACAACACCTGGCAGACAGCAGATACCCAGTGAAGATTATTTTCCCTCTCTTCTCTTTCTGGCCCATTACTCCAGGGAATAGCATCAAGATGTCCTTATAGATAACCCAGCTTCAGCTTTTCTCCCCAGTCCAGATAAGACAGCTTTCTTTCTTCTTGACCTCTAGTGTCCTTACAATGCCCTGGTTCTAGAATTCTGATCTGTTCCCCCATCTTGGTAACCTGCCCACAATCAATTATCTTAACAATTATGTGCTTCATTTTCATGCATTGTTTTTGCTTATCATCCTCCAAAAAGCTAGTGTTCCAGGCTAGTCAGTGGCTAGGTGCCTGCTCAGATAGCAGCTATGGCCTTATTGAGTGCTGTTCCACATTTTGCCTGCTCTGTGATTTCTCATCACCTGTATCTGTCTGCTCTTTGGTTTGTGCGGTTAGAACAAAATAATTCATTTAAGTACAGTAGGGCTACCTAGTATTATTGTTGAAAAATAGCCTAAAGCCATGTCCAGATCTCAAAGGAGAGGATGACATTTTGAATTAGTGACAGCTGCTCTTGGTGTGGAAGGGGAAGCTCCTGGCAAAAGCTCTGTCTTCTTTCTTTCACTGTTTCATGAACTACTGTCTTGCAATTACTCTCCTTGCTAGCCACTATGTTTAACTTGCCACCACTACCCAACTCTAGCTCTTGCAAGTGAATCTCTCCTTCTGACTCCACATCAAGACCAAGACTGGATCTAGATGTAAATCCAAGTCTTGTGCTGGCTTCACAACATCCTACTGGTCAAGAAGTTCCAGGGTGAGCATATTAAAAAATAATATGATTTAGACTACAGAGGTTAAGGGAAAAGTGAAAAAAAAAAAAAAAAACCTAATTTAGGGGAAATCTGTTCAAAGACAAGGAAGCCAGAAAGTGCCACACTGTGACAGATAGGGACCCACTCATTCAATCTGTCTTTAAATCCAAAAGTCAGCTCAAGGGGTGGCAGGCACAGCTCAGTGGCAGGGCACTTGTCCAGCAGCCACAAGACTTGGGTTCTATTCTCAGCACCAAAACAAAAAATAAAATCCTGTTCTCTAGGACACAAGTGTCAACAAAATCATTAACTCATACCCAGCTCTTCCAAAAGAACTTGACAAAAAAATATATCACTGCATTATTTGTGATCCTAATTAGGGACATTAATTTTCCATCTAATCTTAACAATGCAAAAAATTAGATGTGTTTGCAATCCCAATTTTCAAGGGGCTTTTCATACACATGTTTTTTCATTGCCCTTGGCTAATTAAGAGCTACCGTTTCCATGCATATTTATTTGCAGGTTAGCTAATTGTCTACTCTGTTTTATTTGTCTTTTTCTCCTTAATGGAACAAGTCATCAGTTTGTCTGAACGGAAACTCAAAATTACCAGGAAAAAAAAAAACTGAGAATTAGTGGAGAGCAGAGTTTTAAGTATCTATGTAGTTTATTTTGTCTGCATGTCATGAATAATATTTACCACAATGGATTTGAAAGAAAAGACAAAGACCCACATAGAGTTTTCTGGTTTATTATTTCCTGACTTTTTTCTAGCATTTCTTTCAATTCAGTTTTTTTGTTTTGTTTTGTTTTTTGTTTGTTTAGGAAAACAAAGTTTACATGCCAGAAAATAGACATCCATTCTTTAAGAAAATTCTAAAGTTGAACTCATCACAGTGACTTCAAGATGTATATCTATCAAACCAGACTATTCCCCACTCATGTGCACTTCTAGTAACATAATTTATTTTTCCTTGTGATCTTATGCCCCAGAGAAGGGAAAGCTGCCATGTTTCTGTAGTATAGGAAACTCTCTTTCAAGGAAGAATGAAGATACTGAGACTAGGAAGAAGATTCAAACTCTTAAACATCTTAGGGAAAAGTATATTTGCTACACAACAATTTGGCTAAAGCATATTTTATAACTATTAAACTATAATGTAACTATATTTTGTAACTATTTAACTCCAATGTAACTACTTGCCATAATCAGCAACTTCTGTTTCAGAGATAGCCGACCACCATTTAACCAGAGATTGAAACTACATGTCTTCAGCTACATTTATCTCTGATCAATAACCAGAGATTCTGACAACTGAGAAAATATTGAAAAGAGCTTTCTTGGTTGAAATTAGTGTTTTGTTAACCAGTATGATAGATGCTAGAAATGGGTTACCATTGATAAAATTAGAAGTACTCAAAACTTCTATTGCAGCCAGGCATAGTGGTGCATGCCTTTAATCCTAGCCCTCAGGGAGCTGAGGCAAGAGATTTAGGAAGTGTTTGTGGTCAGTCTGAGCTACCTAGAAAGTTCAAAACCAGGGGCTGGGGATTTAGCTCAGTGGTTCTGGCATCTGGCTGGGAAACACAAGGTCCCAAGTTTGATCCCCAGTAACCACATACCACAGTGCCAGGCATGATGGCTCACACCATCCCAGTGTGTAATCCCAGCACTTGGGAGGCAGAGGCAAGAGGACTGTTGTGAATTCATGGTTTGCCTGGGCTACGGAGTAAGTTCAGGGCCAGCCCTAACTACAAAGTGAGACCCTGTCTTAAAAAAAAAGTTCAAGGCCAACCCTGACTACATAGCAAGACTGTCTCAAAAACAAACAAAAAACCAAAAAAGCATGTACAGGTTCTGACATTCTTGCTATATGAAAACAATGTAAAAACAGAGTGAACCCTGTCATTGTAGCCTAAACTCCAAATATCCTGAGGCCATCTTGGTGGTCAGCAGGTTCTTGGCTTCATCCACTTGTGGGACAAATTAAATGAAGATGCTTGCTAATATACACCTGAGTCAAAAGATATAGTCTAAGATTTGCTTTCATTATAAGCTGGCACCGAGAAGGTGTAGAACTAGGGGTAAGGAGATGAGGGCTAGTTACCCTTTCACAAATAGAAGAACCAAGATCTCCTTTAATACATTTCCAAGCTGGTATAAGCTCATTCACAAAGGTCAACAAACTATATGATTGACCAGTCATACCAAACAATGACTTCACCTGCCGTATCACCACTATTTAATCTACAGCCAAAATGCATTTGAGAAAATTCTTAGATTTACATCTGTCTAAACTGGAAAAGAGGCAAAATCAACTCAAGTTGCTACCTATATCAAGTGCAAGGGCTGGTCACTTGTTAGCTATCAAGAAATGTGAGCTAGCAATAGAAAAGATGAAGGATAAACCCACTGGAAAATTAAGGAATTCCTCCTACGTTTCCCCTACTGAAAATAACTCTTTGTAATCACACACACACAAAAAAATAAAATAAAATCTGAGTCAAACTATTCTTACTGACGAGGAAACTGAAACATAAGCCAAGTTTCTCTAGCCTTGGAAAGCTTTAATAGTCTGATGTTCTCACCTGGAGCCATCCTGCACATTTCAATCTATAGCATGGCATTAAGAGCTTTAGAGAAAGCAGATTGTATACAACACATAAGCAATTTGTTCATTGTTCTATCAATTCAAGACTACATGGGCAACGTATTTCTACTGAGGTGTGCAAATGAGTTCCCGCTTGGGAAAGAGCTCAAGTACCACAGTCATAAACACTCCATGAGCAGCACAAATATCTCAAAAGATAAAATTTTAAAGAAATAACTGATGAACTCCTTTATTACCCTAATCAAGAAAGAAATCAGTAGAACAGGATCTTTTCAGAGTTTCCAGGTTCATTTGTAAAGTAAATGGATGCAGGGCTAGAAAAAGCAATCTATTTCTTTTTCACATTTATTGATAGAATTTAAAATCAAGGGCCAGGGATTTAGCTCAGTGCTTCCTGTGCCTGCCTTGCAAGTTCAAGGTCCTGGGTTTGACCCTGGTAACCATATACAACAATGCTGGGCATGGAGACTCACACCCACTAGCAATCAGTACCACATAACACAATGCTGGGCCTGGTGACTCTCGCCTGTAATCCCAGCACTTGACAGGCAGAGGCAGGAGGATTGCTATGAGTTCATGGCTGAGCTCAGGTCCAGCCTGAACTACAAAATGGAGACCCTGTCTCAAAAAAATGAATTTAAAATCAAGTTAAATTCCCTGAAACTCCTACTATGTAATCATCTTGGAGAGGGAAAAATAAAGAGAATGGCTTTTTACTATCTTATTTTATCTATTTTTACTTTTAGTATTTATAGGAGATATGAGTAAATTTAAAAAGACTAATTCATATTACTAATGAATAAAATGCCTGGCAATATACCTTGCTATGGAAAATCCTATGCATTTAAGAAACTTTATTAAGAATACTCTACTATCCCTTCAGCCCAGCCAATGGCTGAACAGCAAAATCTGGTCAAACCATCCTCCTCCTGAGCCTTGATGAGTAACAAAATTGACACTTTGAACTCTCATCTGCTTGACTCTCATTCTCTCACCTTCAGGCAGGACAGAGGGTTTATTTAACAGGGTCTCCTTCAGGGATCTCAGTTTGTCTTCATAGCACTTAAGACAGGAAAAAAAAAAAGAACATAGAGAAGGGAAAATTTAAAACTGATCTGGTTAGATTAAAGTAAAATTAGTTGGAATAACCAGGAAACAATACCATTATGATTAATTTTCACATGTATAATAATGACCCAAAATGTCATTACTGTGGGACTCTTAGTTTTCTTTAAAATTTTATACGATGCCAAAAGTACTTCAGTATACTTGGTCTTCTCTCTTCTGAGTGCCGATGGGAACCTGAGCAGAAGTAAACACAGTTAAAGCATTTTGGTTTCACCCTCATTTCTGTGCTCCCACCCGACCCTCTCCCCTACACCTAGACCTTCACCCTGTGGGTTCTCCTTCCTGTCTTTCAGAAATCGCTCTATTGCTTGAGTAAATTTCCTATACACTGAGGAATCTGCACCTTCTACCCTAGAGAGGTAGTTATTTAGACAGAAAACAGTTAAAATGTTAAGTTCATCAACAGAAGAAGCTCTCAGGATGACCCCAGAGGGCCTACTGCTAGGAAAGAAACTAAGATTTTAATCGACAGAGTCGATCCCAATAGGGCTTTCCAA